>JBBYHM010386994.1:0-15137 GCA_038381775.1 Adansonia rubrostipa | reverse complement strand
TCGGTTCCTCTAGCTAAGTCAGTTAATTCGGTTTAAAGTTTTTTTTGACCGAACCGACCGAACAGACCGAATGTACAATCCTACTCTTGGATCCAATCCTGCGAGAAATTTATATATACATACCGATTTTTTTTATAACGTATTTATATTTTATATTTATTTTTTAAACATATTTAAATATGTATACAATAAATAATTTTTTGAATATATGAAAAATTTAATATAGAATTTGAGTATATTTTTATTGTGTGTGTGTATATATATATATATTTGATATTATCCAAAATTTGAATAAAATAATGCATAAAGTAAAAGCCTCCATTTTTATTTAATTTTGTTTTGGATGGAAATAGAGTGTAATAGAGCCTAGTTAAGTTTAAGCAATAAGAAATTCGATATGGCTTGTCTATTTTTAAAACTTGAGTTTGATTTGAGATAAAATTGAACTATTTTAGCTTTGCTTGATTAGGCTCGTTTACCTCGTAAAAAAAAGAACTCAATTCCTATGCTTAATTTCAAATTCGATTATTTTTGCTCGAGTTTGAGTTTTCGAATTGAGATTTTTTTAATATTAATTAAAAATGATAAAGTATATATTAAATATAAAACAATTCAATTAGCCTCAATAGCTATTCAAGTCAAGTGTTAAAATACTCGAATTTAGCTTACTCGATACCTTGTGCTTAAGTTCAACCTAATGTATTCAAGTTTTTTTTTTAAACCGAACTCAAATAACTTACGAGTACAAATGTCTCATTTATGTCATTAATCGAGAATATATATCTAATTTTTGAATAGGAAAGTAAGCAATCGTAATGTACGTCAACTGTTTTTCCACCCCTGAAAACAACTCAACATAATTCATTCAAGGAAAACCCGCATCTTAGTTGAGTCTTCTCTCTTCTTACTCATTTTTCGTTGCATTATTTCTTATACCAAGCGTATAAGTTGGATTTTAAGGTTCAATTAGGATTAGCCATAAAGAGCAGCAAATAATAAAGAAATTAACTAAAGATTCCTTTATATATTATTGTTAGATCATTACAAAGAGAATAAACTAAAGTGTGCGCGGCTGGCTGCCTATAATTTTAAATTGGATTAAGTGATTAAAGTTTACAAAAGAATCAATACCACCTAGCAGTGGTTCCAAGACAGCAATTTTGGTGCTCCTTGCTTATCTTTTTACCTACTCCATCAATTAGGTTTGATTGAAGCAATCTTCTATCACCATCATGAATTGAAGCTTAAAATCAGTTACTTATATGTACTAATAATATAAAAAAAGTTGATTAAATATAGTATTACAAGTAATCGGATATCAATTCAATTCATAAATTTATTTAAAAATCAATTAAAGTTATAATATAAAACTAGAATTTGACCACCCATTATGTGTCTGAAAAAAATTAAAAAGAAAATTACATGAATAAAAAATGATAAATTTTTAAGCGATAAGTATTTTTTAAAAAAATATAGTTTTTAAAGATATTTTTATAAATCTTTGAATATTTTTATCGTAAATTTATTTCGGGTTCTATGAGTTTTCATCAATTGAATTGGTATATCACTTCATTCGAAATATCAACATAATATAAATATAACTGATCGTATTATGTCTTTCATTTTTTATAAAGAATACTTGCATGTGACATCATATAATTTCTTCACTTAAAAAAAAATACATGCACATTAACAATATCGGTTTTACTTTTAAACTATGTTCGGATAGACAATAATAAAAGGAAACAAAAGGAAAAGAAAGGAATGTTGAAAAAAAAAAGATTCAAATCATTGTTTGATTAAATAGTGAAAGAAAAGAAATAATTTATTATAATATTTTTTTTTATAAAAGAATCTTAACTTACATAAAACATAAAGATGGGAAAAAAATATTTTAGAAATTAAAAATTATTTTAATTTTCTTTTACACTTTGTTTCCCAAAACTTGAGTATATAAAAGCTGAGCATTTAAAAAGAAAGCTTACAAGGAATCCTCAACCCTCTCATTATTTAATAAAAGAAATTATCCAAATAAAATGATTACATCTTTCCTTTTCCTTGCTTTCTTTTTCCTTCAGTTATTCTAATCCAAAGATAGCGTTAGATTATAATCAAGCTCAGAATCCTAACATGCTTGTTTCCTTCAAATGTTGGGGGATTGAGGCCTTGCCTATTTATCTGGACAATCCTTTCTCGGGTCCTTCCTATATAAAATACCTTCAAAAGTTCCAGCCCATGCATCGGTCTTTATCAGGGAGTGTCTTTTAGACTGAAAATCTTTATTGACAGTTGCTGGGATTGATGAATGCTGAAATTCTGAAAGTAAGATTGGGCCCTGAACGCCCATTTATCACAGCAAATTTAATTAAGCAAAAGTCATTAGGGGTTAAACAGCATAAATTCTCCTCATTGTTAAACACTAGACAAACCTGTTCCAGGTTCAATCCTGGGAGAAGTAAAAGAAAATGTAGGAAGTCTGAGACAAAGCCTGTCAAACTTGAATGATTCAGGAGCAACTCTATATCATCAAGGCTAAGGAACCCATTTGTAGGAGTTGGAACGTGATCACAAAATCTACCTTGTTCATTTAAGGACGACAGTGGAGCATAATGTGGATTGAATTTTTATTTTTTCGGTATAAAGAAGTTGTAACTTACGGATTGAGTAAAAGATGTAGGTGCTGAGATACGAACTTTATCTGCTGAATGCCAACAAAATTGTGTCTCACTTTTGCATAGATAAGGTAGTAAACAAAGTTAAATGGGTGGCTGAATCTACCACTTTCATCTCATAGGGAAAAAAAAGGTAAAAAGAGTATTTCATTATTATTCTTCCTAAAGGTTCAAAATGACCCAAAGTGGACACATGTTGCTCTAATAATTTCATTCAAAGGAATTTTGATGGAAAAATAAAAAGAATAATTGAAACAGAAAAGAAAAAAAAATTTTTTTTCCCAATCTTTCATAAAATTAGGATATACGAATCTAATTTGGATTTAATTTACTTTATTTGTTTTTCTTTCTTTTACCTTTCAATATATCTTGTCATACATGCAAATATATACGAGATCTATCACAGTATAATGAACTTTAAAAGTGAATAAAATAAATATAGACAAGTGCATCTTCAAAATTTTTCGAAAAGAGATTAAATATGGATTAATTCTAAAAATATATTAGATCATATTATAAAAGACAAAAAAAATTAATGAAAGGGATTCAATTTATGAAAATTTTGTTTGGTTAGACCCATTGAGTACATTTGTTGGTGAAATGAATGAATATAAAGCTTATATGGGATTTTTTTTAAATAAAAAATCATACTCTTTATTAAAAAATTTAAATTATAAATTAAATTTTATATTTTAAAAATAATTACATAAATTAATTAAATTTAATTTAATTTAATAAAGATTTTAAAATCCTTACAATCATGACAAAAAACATAGTACCTTTTTTTTTTTTTTTTCCCCTCTATATGGTCTCTGGTGGATTGGCAGTTCAGCTGTTCTGTCTTGTTTCATATCTAATCAAGGTTGTGTCCCAATCATGTTAGTTAGCTCCAATAATTTCAATTGCAAAGTCAATTCTAATTCTCAACTTCCTTCCTTCCAACCATTAAAATTTTTGTTCCTTGACAAATCAAGAGTAAAATTTGTTTAGCATTTGCTTTTAGGCTAACACATTAATTAACCAACATGAACCAATCCCAAATCAAGTGATCAACCTAATTGCCAAATGCCAGTTTTGTCTAGGCTAACTACAAATCATAGACTATCATTTTGACAGATATCTTAGGGCCAATAACAAGACAACATTCTGGTATGGTTGATATTTTTGTTGGGATTCAAACGAATATAAATTTACATTCTTTAATATTTATTTAATATATAAATATTTTTTTTTTATAAAAAAAGAAAAGGTGGGTAAAATGAATTGGTGGCAAGACAACGTGTCAAATACCAACTCAATTGAATCCAAAGTTTCGTTTAATTAATATATACAGTTATTTTTATAATTTAAAGTTTGAATTTTAATATCTATAATTATTTTTTTATTTTTAAATTACAGAATTCGTGAAAAAAAAAATCAGTTTCTTAAGGAGCTATCCATTGTATGGAAATCATTTAATGGATTCTATTCCAGAAAATTTGGCCAAAGTTTATTATTGATTAAGTTGCAAGGAACAGCCGGCCAAATTTCCTCCATTATTGCAATGTTGAATTCTTGTTTCTTGCCTTCAATTTATCTTTTTAGCTCTCCACCAAACAACACCCCCCCCCCCCAAAAAAAAAATTTCCTTGATGCAGATGCTGATGTGTGAATCATATTGCTTATCATTATGTTCTGTACTTAATTAAAGTGAAAGTTGTTAGCAGGCCTCCTTTTGTTTTTTCACTTTAATTAGCTGGCAAAGGATGAGAACATTCATGAACACATAAAAATATAAATGAAGCATTAATTATAACGACTTATATATATATATATATATTCAATATCAATTTTACCAGGAGATTTGATTGAAGAAATAATTGTAACAAATTGCAACTAATGAATATTCAAGATCCTTTACTGAATGAATAATTCAGAATAGAGTGGAGTTTTGGCCATTCAGGATAAAAAAGGAAAAAAGAATCAATGCAGAAATTGCAGGATGGATTAACATAAAGGAATATGATTGATTCAGTTAATGTAAGAATAAGATCAGTCCAAATTTATAAATCTGAGATCTCTACTATGATATATTATATCTAATACTTATGCTCAATACATATTTAATAATGTTTTTAGAGTATAAAATTTTAAATATATAAAAAATTAAATATATTCATATTAAATAAATATTCGTATCTCACATTCATCGAGCATGCCTAGGGAACGTAAATCTTCCTGTTGAAATGGATCTCTTCATTGCTAAAGGACTTCTAACCAAATTGAAAACCCCACTTTTGTAATTTGACTTGCAATAATATTCTCCATCAAATTGTTTTGAGGATCCTATTCCCATTGATGATTGGAAATGATGTTCCACTTGGAGATCCTCATCTTCTTCACAAATGCGTAATATATCAGCAATGGAAAGGACTTGGCCTTGAAAATAAGTAGCACCCATTGAAACTGACCTTCTGAATGGCGCCTGGATTCCATTATCGTCCTGTCTAATTTCGACCGTGCCGCCACTTTCTTGCACATTCACCACGTCACCGACATCTTCGTCGCATGGTGGTGTCCTTGGAACATCTTCATTAACAAGGCTAACCAAAGCCTCTTGTCTGACACCACTTTCCAAATCCTGGATCACTGAAATGGCAGCATCAGTTCTTTGCTGATACTCAAATGCAGATACAATAATAACATTCCGGGAAGCTTCCTGACCTGTTGTCACCGGTGCCGTCGCCACCGCTGATTGATTGGGCAAAAAATTGGTGGATGCAATATTGGCGCGGCAAAGGGGACAACTAGAGTGAGAATTTAACCAAGTGTCAATACAAGGAACATGGAAAGCATGGTTACACTTTGGCAATAGTCTCAAACTCTCACCTTCTTGAAACTCACTTAAACAAACTGAACAATCGGTTCCTTCAACTAAACCATCACCTTTCTTATACTTGCAAACTGATATAGACTTAATAAGACCTTCATCTAAGCCTCCTGAAGCAGCTTGCCATCCACCATGGTTGATTTCATCCCTACTGTCATTGAACTCTAAGCTTGTATGATCCTGCCTACGCCGTCTGCAATACTTTGAGATGATGGTATAGTAACTTACCAAGATAAATGCACTTGCTAGGATCCCAATTACTGCTATAATTAGAGGTGACAAATCAGTTCCGGAATCACCACCATCATCATCATCAATGTGAAAAGGTGGAGGTGGTGGGAACATGAGACACCATTGTGGGCAATATAGGCTACAAATTCCTTGTGAACAATCTTTGTAAGTATCATAAGGTGACCAAGGATTTGGGGTTCTAGATGAAGAACTCATGTTCAATCTTTCAAACAAGTTAATTTTATTTTAAGTTTAAAGGAAAAAAAATAAAAAAGAACGGAAGGTGAAAAGAAAGTGGTGGGGGTTGGGGGAGGGCTTAGAGGGCCAGGGAAAGAAAGTAGAGGAAACGGGAAGTTGATTTGTCCATCTCCTTGTCCTCTACTTTATTCTCATCACCCTGTCTATGAGTCATTTTATTTTTATTTTTTTTAAAAAAACTATTCTATTAATTATAAGTAAAATTTTAAAATTTCATAAATAAAATAATTAAAATAATACATATTTTAAAATATATTTTTAAAAAATAAAAAATATTATTTTAAAAAATAAATAAATAATATATTAATTTTTTAATCCACTTATTGAAGTAAAAAACTTCACTTCTAATCTATCGAAAATAAATTTTTGTTCGTGTTTTTTAAAGAAATTTATATTATTTTATTACTTTTCTTCCATGGGAATTGATGGGTTGTTGACTTGATGGCTGTATCTTTCATGGATCAATGTCCGAAGAGATTGTTTTGAGTCAAGTGCCTTAAGTATCGTTAAGCTTTCAACGTTGGTGGGTAAAGTGTAGGTGAGTGGACTCTTTTACATTTCCTATACAAAGCAAATCACATTACCAACCAGTATCAACCAATGGAACTTTGCCACGTTCTCAAAATTTGTGTCAATATATTTTATATCAACATCCTATGCTACGATGTGAGTTATCTGACGTGGCATAAAAATAATAAAGTAAACTTTTTTTACTATCAAAATTTAATTTAATTAATTAATATAATTATTTGAAAAAATAATATTTAATAAATTTTATAATTTGAATTAAATATCTATAATTTCATTTTACTTTTAAATTTTGATTAGCTCTTTCCATGATACGGGGAAGATATATAAATTAGAATTTGAACAAGATTTTTAATAAGTTAATTTGATTTAATTTAAATTATTATTTAATAATAAAATTTTTTTATTCAAATTTAATTATAAAATATAAATAATAGTATACAAGTAACTTTTAATATTTTAATTATAAAATTAAATAATAATATAAAATTAATTTTTAATATTTTAATATTATTTAAATAATAAAACAGATCATCAGATCAATTTAGGCTTAACTCTATTAAAGCCTAGAAATTTTTCAGATTGAGAAAAAGGAAAAATAAGGCCAATTTGGTAGATGAAAGGCAGGTAGGTGATAAAGAAAGATGAACTACAGTTGGAGATGCTTTTTTGAAGCAGAGAAAATGTGGGGCGGGGGGGGGGGGGGGTTGGTTCCTAATCTTAGCAAGCCAGCAAAACCATAAATGGTGGATGGCTTTGGGCATCCTTCTTAACAACTCCTCTTTGACACGGCTATTCCATTCCTAATCCTATTTAAAGCACTCACTGTTACTTATGGTAATGCAAATAATTTAAGGACATCCTGAAAAATGTATGATGCTTTAACAAAAGTTTTGTGTAGTTTTATGCATGTATGTGTATATAAGCATGTATTCATTTATATATATATATATATATATATTTCTTTTTATTGTTTTGGTATTCCATCCTCTTAGAAGGTTCCAAATTTTCCTTTATCACTCCGATATCTGTGCATTTCATCATTTGTGCTGTGTTATATATTAGGTATAACTTGCCCATTGGAATGGTACTTGTATTTAGATATGAGTATTGAATATTAATTATATTTGATATAGATATTATCATAATATGTCAAAAAATTTAGGTGTCTAAGTATATTCAATTTTTTTAAAGTTTTTTATGTATATATATTATTGAAGGATCAGATTCTATACTCATATTTAAAAATATATTGAACACAGATATTTTAAAAATATAAAGAATTAGAGCAACAAGGAAAAATAGTTTTATTACGTTATAATAACATATTGTGATTCTAAGAATTCTCCATCTTAATCAAATAGATTTAATTATGAGTCGAGTAGCTTATCTAACCCAACACGCTTCACCTGTATTCAATTAGGTCTAGGTAGGAGTTTTAATACTTCAGGTTGGCCTGACTTAAAGTATTTATTTAAATTTAATTATAAATGTTATATAAATCGACCTGATTTAAATCTAGATAATAAAAAAAATATTTAAACTATAACCCGACCTCAGCGATGGATAGATCTTTAATCAAGATTCAAGCTTTACTTCTGCCTACAGCTTTAATCTTTAATCAAGTTCTATTTTTCTGGTTGGAATCTAGTTCAAGGTTGAATACTTAATTTTGTGACACTGTACCAGTAACCAACTATATCTGAAAAAAGGGGTTAATATCATTTGCACTTGCATGTATTAATTAATTATATATATTATTATTAGATAAAAAATAATAATGACAATAAAATTAATTATTATAATAATAAAATTAAAATTGATTGTAGGATATGTATTTAGATTTAAATTTAATAGTGATAGTGAGGTGAGAATAAAAATTGATTATTAAGGATATTAGTCTTAGAGTATAATAATAAATTATTTATGTGTTATTTATATGATTATTTTTATTTAAAAATAATAATTATTATATTTAAAAAACAATAATACATTGACACATCTTAAATTAAAAATAACTGCAATTATTCAATAATCACATAAATAATTTGATAAAAATAATAATTATATAAATAATTATAAAAATTATTTAAAAATTTTATTTATAAAAAATTAAATAAAGACAATTAGAAAAAGGTAAAAATTTAAAATATAAAAAAGAAAACAAAAAAAAAATCTTGGACAGATTGGGATCAAAATAGCCACCGGGATACTTTTTCTCCACCGGACGTTTTACCTCCGGTGAAAAGGGAAGGATTGTGGTGCATTGAGACTCTTCTCACCGGACCACAGTCTATATCTCAAACATGGGATCATTGCGATTGGACTCAGATGTCCAATCATACTCTGTTGGGCCCATTTAAATCCAAACAAGGCCTGAATAGCCTAAGCAAATGGTTCGCATGACCGAATCCCACATGAGTCAGGTGGCAATGTCAAGTCCCACGTGCAACTCTCTTTGAGTTGACTTTCAAATTCATTGGACTTTAAGAATGGGGTACCCAAAAGAACCCCCATAACTGGACTTTATGTTGGAGAAGGAGAAAGTGAAAGGAGGGAGTCTGATTCATTTGTTTTTCGCTTTCAATTACTTTTTATCAAAATCACGATTTGAGTAACATAGGTTTAATGATATGTCGATCTAATAATAGACTCAAGATATTGCTGATCCTACTCTGCCACCTAACTTGAGAAAAGCTGTGTTATATCGCCCATCTCTAACACATTTTATAGCGGTAAGTTTGAAACCTTTGTGATTGGAAGAAAAAAAAAATGCAGTACTCTTAAGATGCTGGTGGAGCATCAATTAATGTGTGAGCTCTTAGTAACATATCTGAATAGGTATTAATTGCAAATTTATGTCAACAACGACGAATTCATTACCTTGATGGATTATACATGATTTCTATGTCCATTGATGAAATGTTTGCTTGCCCTTCACGGAATTAGAAGTTGCTGGGGGCTACATACACACCTTTCTTGAATATGAGGGGATATAGCAAAATTGGATTTAACAGGGTTTCAAAAAATTAAAAAAAGAAAAAAGAAAAACCCTTCTAAAAACCTAAAAAGGCATAAACAAATAATGCAAAGTAGCATAGTCTATGATAGCAAAAAAAATTAAAAACATTAATTAAACCCAATCTTAATTAATTTTTTGACTATGAACGATAGACAGCAAATATATTATACAAACCAAGACCGTGGTCTTAATTATCAGTCTCAAATTTTATTCTGATGAATATGATACATATGACAGTAGCATTATATACTAAACATACGAAGAAACCAATGGCAATATGTACAGAGAGGATAAAAGATGTGATGAAAAGGAGGCATTGGGATCACCATGCATTGCTCCAAGAACTGGAATTTTATTCCATCCAAACTCACCATTAACTTCTTTCAACATTTCCCAATAACCTGGAAATAAAAAATTAAAAAAAAAAAAGACGGTCACATTGAAGGTCAGTGATGAAATAATAATAGAAAAAAAAAAATATTATATATATATATACACACACACATATGCGGCGCGCTAGCTAGGCATTCAATGCATTTTAGGCAGTTTGGTAGAATGAATGAAATGCATTATATTTATGTCTTAACCTTATGCTTAGGCTTGGGCTGTGGATCTATATATATATATAGAGGGACCCGAATTTGGTACTCACGATTAGAAGGAATCATCTCGTTTTGCAGAAACATCAATGCCTTCCATAGTCGATATCGAATTCGGCTTATCACCTTCTTGTCTACCTAACTTGATGGCTTTGATTGTTTGTAGATTCATAATTTTTTATCTACATATTTTCTCAATTACCCCAAGCGAAACATCTCGCAAACAAACTTGTTTTAGATCAAGTAGGCTTACCACACCAGGCGGCGATGTCCTTAAACTCTTGGCATTCGATGATATCTAGCTCTTGAAGACCAGGCATCACTCCTTTATTAATCACAATTTCTTTCGACCGAGGGCATTTCACAATTCTTAATATCTTAAGCTTTTGGAATCCTTCAAGGAAATCCAATCGCTCTCCCTCGTAAGCATTTACTAGTTTGATGTTTCCTAGATTAGGCAATGCTTGGATGTGAGCAAGAAAATCGTCCCTCAGTCTAGACCAATGCAAGTACAAACATGTGAGGCAATCGAGCGAGTTAAACCAGTGTGGCAAAGTCTCCAATTTCTCAGCTATTAAAAGTTTCTCAAGGTATCTCTATTTGCTCATCTTCGTTACATGACTTCACCAATAAGAACCGAAGGTTTTTCCTTTTTGCAATGGCTAAGCACAAATTTTTCTCATCGGTTTCCTTGACACTGGCAATGCTAAGCCTTCTCAGTTGTGTCATTCTGCTAAGTTGTTTGATGAAGCTGCCCCTTGCTTCCACAAAGCTCAAAACTTTTAAGCTTTTTAACAAACAAATATTGGATGGTACAACTGTGCTGAAGGCATAGCCAAATTCCAGTCCAGTTAAATTGTAACGACAAGCAATTCATACCTCTAATTTTTTTTTTCACTCCTAGAAAGAAATGCAAAATTCCTTAGTAAGAAGTCTCTGAAATTGAGAGTGATAGTATGATCATCATTAGATTGTTGTGTTTGATAATAATTTAAAAATCTCAAATAGCAATTAATTTTACATCATGATTAAATCACCCCCTGTTGAGAAAAACATGAGTAAATTATTAATGAATATTATATTAAACATAATTATAATATAAAAAATAATATAAATATATAAATTATTAGTTCTAATATTACGTGCAAAAAATAGGCAAAATAAATAAATAAAATTATTA
The DNA here is from genome assembly GCA_038381775.1 of Adansonia rubrostipa. Taxonomy (NCBI): domain Eukaryota; kingdom Viridiplantae; phylum Streptophyta; class Magnoliopsida; order Malvales; family Malvaceae; genus Adansonia; species Adansonia rubrostipa. The sequence continues at coordinate 3,778 of JBBYHM010386994.1, read as the reverse complement.
TATTAATAAATATTGTATAAAAATCAAATTAAAAAAAATATTCAAGAAAAGGAAAAAAGAAAATATATATAGGAAAAGAGAAATAATATATTCCTCGCTTGGCTTGCTAAATCTGGTTTTTCTGCCTCTACCTATGAGCTTTGATATATATACATACATATATATATATATATATATATACACACGCACACACGAGCACGTGTCACGGGTTGCACTACTCAGCCTAGGCCCAAAAACACAAGTTACATGGAATAACTTGATCCATCAAAATAAGCTCAATCTTTGGAGAGTTCTAGAAAATCCTGTTTTTAGGAGCTTGGAGATACAGTTAGAAATAATTACTCTAGCTTATTTAAAATTAGATAGAGATAAAGTTATTACAATTTAAATTTATCTAAGATTCTAGATTTTATAGATAAGTGTAAATCCTAGCCGTCCATTGATTTAATCTGAGCCATTGATGCATGAGAAATTCAACTACAAATAGAGACTCCCCCGGCCTCATTTGTATCATAAAACACTTGAGAAATACATTTGAGCATTCCTCTTTATTCTCTTAATGTTCTTTTCTTCTGCTTTAGTCTTTTAAGCTTTTAGCTTTAGTGCCTTTGGGGAATTTAGATTCTCCTTTTGAGTGTTTTTATAGGCTGACTTAGGCATACAAAGATGCAAATCCTAAGCCTAAGGTTGCATGGTTTGCTAGGCTAAAGTCCGAGCCTGTGACAGTTGATATCAGAGCTAGAAGTTCATGAAGTTACTTATAGTAGAGATGGCGTCTCAAGCAGAAAACCAAACACAAGAGGTCCTAGAGACTTGTGGGAGAGGAATGAAGTCCAACAGTTCGAGGGATGTTCTATCGACCATAGATGGCAGGGTGGCCAAGCTTGAGGTGACCATTAGATATACGCGAGAGAACCTTAAGATTGTGGAAGGCCGCATCGAGAAACTAGACTCCATAGGGGAGGAGCTTAAGGGGGAGATGCAAGGTGCTCTCAACTCGACGATAAACATTTTCACTCAGAAGAATGATGCCCTCGAAGTTGTGGTGGAAACTATGAAGAAACAAATGGAAGAGCTCAGGGGGGAGCTCTTATCATGCAAAGCAACTATTAAAAGTTGCGCGTTAGCCATGACATCTAAGCACATGATGTAGATCCTCAAGCCAAAGGAGTTCAAAGGAACTAGATCTGCGAAAGATGTGGACAACTTCTTGTGGGGGATGGAACAATACTTCGAAGCAATGGGTGTCGATGATGATGCCACTAAGGTAAATATTGCCTCCATATATTTTACTGATATGGCTCTTTTGTGGGCATCGTCGATGCAATGATGAAAAGTGTGGGGGCATTACTATTGAAACTTGGGAAGTATTCCAAACAGAGTTTAGGCAATAGTTTTATCCTAAGTATACTGAGGATGAGGCATGTGCAAAGTTGCAACGACTTACCAACAAGGCATAATTCGAGAACATGTTTGAGAGTTTAGCGAACTTATGCTTCAGATTTTAGATTTAGGGGAGAAAGAGGCATTTTTCTTATCCATGGATGGACTCAAATCTTGGGCTAAACAAGAATTGCAGCGAAGAGCTGTCCAGGACTTGACCAAAGCCATGACTATAGCGGAATCTTTGATCGAGCCCAGCATAAAGAAGTCGGACAAGTTTGAGTCTTTTTAGCCCAAGGGCAAGGGCAATGGTGGGGAAGACAAAGACCGAAAGTCCAAAAATAATAACAAAAAATCGCCAACAGGGAAGCCAAATAACAAGCGATGGCATAAAAAGAAAAACAATGAGCTGGTGCAATGTTTCTTATGTGATGGTTCGCATTGGATGCGAGATTGCCCAAAACGAACTAAGCTTTCGTCCATCAACAAGGAAAATGATGAGCTAGAAAAAAAAACCCTGAAACTTGGTTCGATCATGAGTTTTATCAAGGCAGAAAGGTGTCGAAAGCAAAAAGGGTTGATGGTTATAGACATCTTTATTGCAGGCAAGAAAATAAGTGCTCTAGTTGACACAAGGGCATTAGATTTGTTCATATCTGAGGATGTTGCTAAAAATCTTGATCTCAAAGTTGAGAAAACAACTCGATGGATCAAGACAGTCAACTCAAAAGAGGTCCCAACCATAGGTGTTGCAAAAAGAGTGGACTTACAACTTAGAGACTGGAAAGGTAAGGAAACCATCGAGGTTATACCACTTGACGACTATGACTGTATGGTTAGCTTGAATTTCCCTGACTGAATTAATGCTCTCCTTCTACCATTTGTCGATTGCATATGTATCGTAGATGTCCGTTATCAATGCATTGTGCTGGTGAATCGAGAGATGAGTGCCAAAGCCAAGATGCTATCTGCAATCCAACTTGCCAAGGGAGTGCGTAAAGAAGAAGTCACCTACTTGGCAGCCTTAAAGTTTGATGAGCCTCAGAAAACTAGGGACAAGACTTCTTTGGAGATGTTAGAAGTGCTGGAGTCTTTTAAAGATGTCCTGCCTGCAAAGTTACTAAAGAGGCTACCATCCAAGAGAGAGGTGGATCACAAGATTGAGCTGGTGCCTGATGCTAAATCGATAGCTAAGACCCTCTATCGAATGTCACCACAAGAGTTAAAGGAGTTGCAAAGACAGTTAAAGAAGCTTTTGGATGTCGGGTACATTAGACCTTCCAAAGCCCCATTTGGTGCATCGGTTTTGATTCAACATAAGCATGATAGGTCCTTGAGGTTATGCATAAACTATCCGACACTTAACAAGCTCACTATAAAGAATAGGTACCCAATCCCACTTATCCCAAACTTTTTTTTGATCACCTTGGAGAGGCAAGATGGTTCACCAAGCTCGACTTGCGATTGGGGTACTATTAAGTGAGAATAACTGAAGGAGATAAGCCAAAGATAACATGTGTGACACGCTACGGCTCATTCGAGTTCTTAGTGATGCCTTTTGGTTTGACCAATGCTCCAATGACCTTTTGCACTCTAATGAACAAGGTACTTCAACCTTTTTTAGATCGTTTTATGGTTGTTTACCTTGATGATATTGTGATATATAGTGAGTCACTTAAGGAGCATAGAGGTACGTGAGAAAGGTGTTTCAAGTCTTGCAAGATATGAGCTTTATGTGAAATAGGAAAAGTGTTTATTTGCCCAGCAAGAGGTGTCATTCTTAGGCCACATTGTGAGAGGTGGCCAAATTCGAATGGATGGAAGTAAGGTTCAAGCCATATTTAATTAGGAGCCACAAACCAAGGTAACAGTGTTGCAGTCATTCTTTGGGTTAGCAAACTACTATAGACGCTTTGTCAAAGGCTACTCTAGCATCACCACACCATTAATAGACTTACTTAAGAAGGGAAAAGTGTGGGATTGGAGCCTTGAATGCCAACATGCCTATGATCAGTTGAAGTGTGTGATAACGGAAGAGCCCATACTTGCCTTACTGGATCATACTAAATCGTATTAGGTTCATATAGATGCATCAGACTTTACGATTAGAGGAGTATTAATGCAAGATGGACATCATGTGGCATTCAAAAATCGTAAGCTCAATGAAATTGAGAGGAGGTATATGATCCAAGAAAAAGAGATGACCGCAGTGGCGCATTGCTTGCGCGTACGGGGACATTACTTGTTGGAGTCCAAGTTTGTTGTCTTTACAGATAATGTTACAAATAGTTATTTTCTAACTCAAAAAAAGCTATCCCCCAAACAGGCACGTTGGCAGGTTTTTCTGGCAGAGTTTGATTTCATCATGGAGTATAAGCCAGGGAAAGCTAATGCC
>JBBYHM010386923.1:0-15150 GCA_038381775.1 Adansonia rubrostipa | reverse complement strand
TCCTAATCAATAAGAAAAAGTTTATTCCTAATCCTAATCTGATTAGGACTTATCTAAACAACTTAAAATCCTAAACATAATCCTAATCAAGAAAGATAAAGTCTACTCCTTATTATAATCTAATTAGTAATTATCTAAATAACTTAAAAACATGAAAAGACAAAAAAATCAGAAAATCTGAAATCCTAATCTATAGGCCAATGAATACATGCAAATTAGGCTTCACTCATCTTGGACATGTGAATTGGGCTCCAAGCTTTATTTCTCTTTTCTTTTTAGCTTCAGCACAATGTAGAAAATTGATCAATCTTGGCAATGCATTTGATTCATTTTGAACAGCCTCTTTTGCTTGCATTTCCATGATTAGTCCTTGCAAAGCTCGCTTCATGCATTTAGTCTTTGCCCCAGTCATTGGACCTCCAATTCCTTGCAAAGGATCATAAAAATGGTTAGAGATAGGTGTTTGTGTAAGTTGATCTCCATCAGTCATGTATCCCAATGTGGAGAACTTGATTGTAGTGTTCACATCAAAAAAACTATAGATTATTTTGAGTATCAAAGTTTGATTCATTTCACAGATAGCATTAATTATAATTAAAATGGTGGAAAGAAAAGCTTTTCTTGCAAATCCAAATGCTAGTATCATGTATCACAACGTGGAGAACATGATAGTAGTGCCCATAATGAAAAGATTGCAGACCAGAACGAGTACCCAGGTTTGATACATTTCACAGATGAACAGTAATTATAAGCAAATTGGTGGAAAGAAAAACTTTTCTTGTAAACCCAAAGCATCAATGTCATGTATCCCAATGTGGAGAACTTCATTGTATTGTCCATATCAAAAAAATTGCAGATTTTTTTGAGTATCAAAGTTTGATTCATTTCTTAGATGAACATTAATTATAAGTAAAATAGTGGAAAAAAAAGCTTTTCTTGCAAATCCAAACGTTAGTTTTGTGTATCCCAACATGGAGAAGATGATTGTAGTGCCCATAACGAAAAGATTATAGACCATAACGAGTACCCAGGTTTGATTCATTTTACGGATGAACCTTAATTATAAGGAAATTGGTGGAACCCAAAGCATCAATGATAGGTATCCCAAAGTGGAGAACTTGATTGTAGTGTCCATATCAAAAAAATTATAAATTATTTTGAGTATTAAAGTTTGACTTATTTCAGATATGAACATTAATTATAAGTAAAATGGTGGAAAGAAAAGTTTTCTTGCAAATCCAAACGTTAGTATCAGGCATCCCAATGTGGAAAACATGATTGTATTACCTATAACGAAAAGATTGTAGACCATAACGAGTACCTCAGTTTGACTCATTTCACGGATGAACATTAATTATAAGGAAATTGGTGGAGCTCAAAGCATCAATGTCATGTATCCTAATGTGGAGAACTTGATTGTAGTGTCCATATCAAAAAAACAGTAGATTATTTCAAGTATCAAAGTTGGACTCATTTCACAGATAACATTAATTATAAAGGAAAATGATGGAAAGAAAAGCTTTTCTTGCAAATCCAAACATTAGTATCATGTATCCCAACATGGAGAACATGATTATAGTGCCCATAATGAAAAGATTGTAGACCATAACGAGTACCTAGGTTTGACACATTTCACGGATGACCATTAATTATAAGGAAATTAGTGGAAAGAAAAGCTTTCCTTGTAAACCCAAAGCATCAATGTCGTGTATCCTAATGTGGAGAACTTGACTGTAGCATCCATATCAAAAAAACTATAGATTATTTCGAGTATCAAAGTTTGACTCATTTCACAGATGAACTTTAAATATAAGTAAAATGGTGGAAACAAAAGCTTTTCTTGCAAATCCAAACGTTAGTATCGTGTATCCTAGCATGGAGAACATGATTGTATTGCCCATAAGAAAAAGATTGTAGACCATAACGAGTACCCAGGTTTGACACTTTTCACGAATGAACATTAATTATAAGGAAATTGGTGGAACCCAAAGCATCAATGTCGTGTATCCCAATGTGGAGAACTTGATTGTAGTGTCCATCTCAAAAAAATTATCGATTATTTCGAGTATCAAAGTTTGACTCATTTCATAGATGAATATTAATTATAAGTAAAATGGTGGAAAGAAAAGCTTTTCTTGCAAATCCAAATGTTAGTATCGTATCCCAACATGGAGACCATGATTGTAGTGCCCGTAACGAAAAGATTGTAGACCATAACGAGCACCCAAGTTTGACTCATTTCACGGATGAACATTAATAATAAGGCAATTGGTGGAAAGAAAAGCTTTTCTTGTAAACCCAAAGCATCAATGTCGTGTATCCCAATATGGAGAACTTGATTGTAATGTCCATATCAAAGAAACTATAGATTATTTCGAGTATCAAAGTTTGACTCATTTCACAGATAAACAATAATTATAAAGGAAAATGGTGGAAGGAAAAGCTTTTCTTGTAAGTCCAAAGCATCAATATCGTGTATCCCAATATGGAGAACATGACTGTAGTGCCCATAATGAAAAGATTTAGGATCATAATGAGTACTGTCTCATTTCATAGAAAAACATTAATTATATGGTAAATGGTGGAAAAAAAGGCTTTTCTTGCAAGTCCAAAGCATCAATATCGAGTATCCCAATATGGAGAACATGATTGTAGTGCGCATAACGAAAAGAATGGAGATTATAATGAGTATCCAAGTTTATCTCGTTTCACGAATGAATAATAGTTATTAGAAAAATGGTGGAAAGAAAAGCTTTTCTTGCAAGTCCAAAGCATCAATATTGTGTATCCCAATGTGCAGAACATGATCGTAGTGCCAATAACAAAAGGAGTGGAGATTATAGTGAGTATCCAAGTTTGTTTTATTTCACGGATGAAACTTAATTATAAGTAAAATGGTGGAAAGAAAAGCTTTCCTTGCAAATCCAAAGCATCGATATCATGTATCCCAATGTGGAGAACTAGATTTTTGTGCCCACATTGAAAAAAAATGTAGATTATTATGAGTATCAAAGTTTGACTCATTTCACAGATGAACGTTAATTATAAGGGAAAATGGAAAAAAAAGGCATTTCTTCCAAATCCAAAGTGTCAATATCATGTATGCCAATGTGGAGAACATGATTGTAGTGCCTATAATGAAAAGAATGGAGATTATAATGAGTATCTATGTTTGTCTCATTTCACGAATGAACATTAATTATAAGTAAAATGGTGGAAAGGAAAGCTTTTCTTGCAAATCCAAAGCATCAAATCATGTATCCCAATATGGAGAACTAGATTTTCATGCCCATAATGAAAAAAATGCAGATTATTATGAGTATCAAAGTTTGACTAATTTCACGATGAACATTAATTATAAAGAAAAATGGTGGAAAAAAAGGCTTTTCTTGTAAACCCAAAGCATCAATGTCGTGTATCCCAATGTGGAGAGCTTGATTGTAGTGTCCGCATCAAAAAAACTATAGATTATTTCGAGTATCAAAGTTTAACTCATTTCATAGATGAACATTAATTATAAGTAAAATGGTGGAAAGAAAACTTTTCTTGCAAATCCAAATGTTAGTACCGTCTATCCCAATGTGGAGAACATGATTGTAGTGCTCATAATGAAAAGATTTTAGACCATAACGAGTACCAAGGTTTGACACATTTCACGGATGAACATTAATTATAAGCAAATTGGTGGAAGGAAAACTTTTCTAGCAAAACCAAACATTAGTATCATGATCCCAACGTGGAGAACATGATTGTATTGCCCATAACGGAAAGATTGCAGACCATAATAGTACCCAGGTTTGGCTCATTTCACGGATGAACATTAATTATAAGGAAATTGGTGGAACCCAAAGTATCATTGTTGTGTATCCCAATGTGGAGAACTTGATTGTAGTGTCCATCTCAAAAAAATTGTAGATTATTTAGAGTATCAAAGTTTGACTTATTTCACAGATGAACATTAATTATAAGCAAATTGGTGGAAAGAAAAGCTTTTCTTGCAAATCCAAACGTCAGTATCGTGTTTCCTAACGTGGAGAACATGATTCTAGTGCCCATAACAAAAAGATTGTAGACCATAATGAGTACCCAGGTTTGATGCATTTCACGGATGGACATCAATTATAAGGAAATTGGTGGAAAGAAAAGCTTTTCTTGTAAACCCAAAGCATCAATGTCGTGTATCCCAATCTACAGAACTTGATTGTAGTGTCCATATAAAAAAAACTATAGATTATTTCGAGCATCAATTTTTGATTCATTTCACAGATGAACATTAATTATAAAAGAAAATGGTGGAAAGGAAAGCTGTTCTTGCAAATCCAAATGTTAGTATCATGTATCCCAACATGGAGAACATGATTGTATTGCCTATAATGAAAAGATTGTAGACCATAACGAGTACCCAGGTTTGACTCATTTCACAGATGAACATTAATTATAAGGAAATTAGTGGAACCCAAAGCATCATTGTTGTGTATCCCAATATGGAGAACTTGATTATAGTGTCCATCTCAAAAAAATTGTAGATTATTTTGAGTATCAAAGTTTGACTTATTTCACAGATGAACATTAATTATAAGTAAATTGGTGGAAAGAAAAGCTTTTCCTGCAAATCCAAATATTAGTATCATGTATCCCAACGTGGAGAACATGATTCTAGGGCCCATAACAAAAAGATTGTAGCCCATAACGAGTACCCAGGTTTGACGCATTTCACGGATGAACATCAATTATAAGGAAATTGGTGGAAAGAAAAGCTTTTCTTGTAAACCCAAAGCATCAATGTCGTTTATCCCAATCTAGAGAACTTGATTGTAGTGTCCATATAAAAAAACTATAGATTATTTTGAGTATCAAAGTTTGACTCATTTCATAGATGAACATTAATTATAAAGGAAAATGGTGGAAAGGAAAGATATTCTTGCAAATCCAAACGTTAGTATCATGTATCCCAATGTGGAGAACATGGTTGTAGTGCCCATAACAAAAAGATTATAGACCATAACGAGTACCCAGGTTGACTCTTTTCACGGATGAACGTTAATTATAAGGTAATTGGTGGAAAGAAAAGCTTTTCTTGTAATCCCAAAGCATTAATGTCATGTATCCCAATATGGAGAACTTGATTGTAGTGTCCGTATCAAAAAAACTGTGGATTATTTCAAGTATCAAAGTTTGACTCATTTCACAGATGAATATTAATTATAAAAGAAAATGGTGGAAAGAAAAGCTTTTTTTGCAAATCCAAAACATTAATATCATGTATCCCAATATGGAGAACCTGACTGTAGTGCCTATAATGGAAAGATTGGGGATCATAATGAGCCCCTATGTTTGTCTCATTTGATAGAAAAACATTAATTATATGGTAAATGGTGGAAAAAAAGGCTTTCTTGCTAATCCAAAGCATCAATATCGTGTATCCTAATGCGGAGAACATGATTATAGTGCCCATAAAGAAAAGAATAGAGATTATAATGAGTATCCAAGTTTGTCTTATTTCACAGATGATCAATACCTATTAGAAAAATGGTGGAAAGAAAAGCTTTTCTTGCAAATCCAAAGCATCAATATTGTGTATCCCAATGTGCAGAACATGATTGTAGTGCCTATAATGAAGAGAGTGGAGATTATAATGTGTATCCAAGTTCGTCTCATTTCACAAGTGAACATTAATTATAAGTAAAATGGTGGAAAGAAAAGCTTTCCTTGCAAATCCAAAGCATCGATAACGTGTATCCCAACGTGGAGAACAAGATTTTTGTGCCTACATCGAAAAAAATTTAGATTATTACGAGTATCAAAGTTTGTCTCATTTCACAGATGAACATTAATTATATGGGAAATGGTGGAAAAAAAGGCTTTTCTTCCAAATCCAAAGCGTCAAATCATCTATGCCAATATGGATAACTTGATTGTAGTGCCCATAACCAAAAAAATGAAGATTATAAAGAGCTTCCAAGTTTGTCTCATTTTAGGGATGAACAATAATTATAAGGAAAATAGTGGAAAAAAAAGCTTTTCATGCAAATCCAAAACATCATTATCATGTATCCCAATATGGAGAACATGATTGTAGCACCCATAAGGAAAAGAATGAAGATTATAATGGGTATCCAAGTTCAAGCCATTTCATGGATGAACATTAATTATAAGTAAAACGGTAGAAAGAAAAGCTTTTCTAGCAAATCCAGACCATCAATATCATGTTTCCCAATGTGGAGAACTTGATTGTAGCGCCCATAATGAAATGAATAGAGATTATAATGGGCATCCAAGTTTGTGTCAATTCGTAAACAAACATTAATTATACGAAAAATGGTGGACAGAAAGGCTTTTCTTGCAAATGCAAAGCATCAATATCATGTATCCCAATGTGGAGAACTTAATTGTAGTCCCCATAATGAAAAGAATGGAGATTATTACGACTATCAAAGTTTGACTCATTTCATAGATGAACATTAATTATAAGGTAAATGGTGGAAAGAAAGGCTTTTCTTGCAAATCCAAAGCATCAATATCATGTATCCTAATGTGGAGAACTTGATTGTAGTGCCCATAAGGAAAAGAATGGAGATTATAATTGGTACCGAAGTTTGACTCATTTCACGAATGAACATTAATTTCAAAGAAAATGGTGGAAAGCAAAGCTTTTCTTGCAAATCCAAAGCATTAATACCATGTATCCCAATATGGAGAACATGATTGTAGTGCCCATAACAAAAAGAATGGAGAATATTACGTGTATCCAAGTTTGACTAATTTCACAGATGACCATTAATTATAAGGAAAATGGTGGATAGAAAAGCTTTTCTTGCAAATCCAAACCATCAATATCATGTATCCCAATGTGGAGAACTTATTTGTAGTCCCCGTAATGAAAAAAATGGAGATTATAATGAGTATCCAAGTTTGTCTCAATTCACGGACGAACATTAATTATATGAAAAATGGTGGACAGAAAGGGTTTTGTTACAAATCCAAAGCATCAGTATCATGCATCCCAATGTAGAGGGCTTGATTGTAGTCCCCATAATGAAAAGAATGAAAACTATTACGAGTACCAAAGTTTGACTCATTTCATAGATGAACATTAATTATAAGGTAAATGGTGGAAGAAAAAGCTTTTCATGCAAATCCAAAGCATTAATATCGTGTATCCCAATGTAGAGAACATGATTGTAGGGCCCATAAGGAAAAGAATGGAGAATATAATTGGTATCCAAGTTTGAGCCATTTCACAGATGAACATTAATTATAAGTAAAATGGTGGAAAGAAAAGCTTTTCTTGCAAATCCAAAGCATCAATATCGTGTTTCCCAATATGGAGAACCTGATTGTAGTGCCCATAATGAAAAGAATGGAGATTATAATGAGTATCCAAGTTTGTCTCAATTCACAAATGAACATTAATTATACAAAAAATGGTTGACAGAAAGGCTTTTCTTGCAAATCCAAAGCATCAATATCATGTATCCCAATGTGGAGAACTTGATTGTAGTCCCCATAATGAAAAGAACGAAGATTATTATGAGTATCAAAATTTGACTTATTTCATAGATGAACATTAATTTTAAGGTAAATGGTGGAAAAAAGGGCTTTTCTTGCAAATCCAAAGCATCAATATCATGTATCTTAATGTGGAGAACTTGATTGTAGTGCCCATAAGGAAAAGAATGGAGATTATAATGGGTATCCAAGTTTCTCTCATTTCATAGAAAAACATTAATTATAAGGAAAATGTTGGAAAGGAAAGCTTTTCTTGCAAATCCAAAGCATCAATATCATGTATCCCAATGTGTAGAACTTGATTGTCGTGCTCGTAATGAAAAGAATGGAGATTATTACGAGTACCCAAGTTTGACTCATTTCACGGATGAACATTAATTATAAGTAAAATGGTTGAAAGAAAAGCTTTTCTTGCAAATCCAAAATGTTAGTATCGTGTATCCTAATATGGAGAGCATGATTGTTATGCCCATAACGAAAATAATATAGATTAAAATGAGTATCCAAGTTTGACTCATTTCACTGATGAACTTTAATTATAAGGAAAATGAGGGAAAGCAAAGATTTTCTTGCAAATCTAGAGCATCAATATCATGCATCCTAACGTGAAGAACATGATTGTATGCCATAACAAAAAGAATGGAGATTATAATGGGCATCCATGTTTGTCTCATTTCATAGATGAACATTAATTATAAGTAAAATGGTGGAAATAAAAGCTGTCTTACAAATCCAAAGCAATATTGTCGTGTATCCCAACGTGGAGAACCTGATTGTAGTGCCTATATCCAAAAAATGATAGATTATTACGAGTATCAAAGTTTGACATATTTCATAGATGAACATTAATTATAAAGGAAAATGGTGGAAAGAAAGGCTTTTCTTGCAAATCCAAGGCATCAACTTCATGTATCCCAATGTGGAGAACTTCATTGTAGTGCCTGCAATGAAATGAATGGAGATTATTATGAGTATCCAAGTTTGACTCATTTCACAGATGAACATTAATTATAAGTAAAATGGCAGAAAGAAAAGCTTTTCTTGCAAATCCAAACATTAGTATCATGTATCCCAATGTGGAGAACATGATTGTAGTGCCCATAACGAAAAGATTGTAGACCATAATGAGTACCCAAGTTTGACTTATTTCACGGATGAACATTAATTATAAGGAAATTTGTGGAAGGAAAAGCTCTTCTTGTAAAGCCAAAGCATTAATGTCGTGTATCCCAATGTAGAGAACTTGATTGTAGCATCCATATTGAAAAAACTATAGATTATTTAGAGTATCAAAGTTTAACTCATTTCATAGATGAATGTTAATTATAAAGGAAAATGGTGGAAGGAAAAGCTTTTCTTGTAAATCTAAAGTATCAATATCATGTATCACAATGTGGCGAACATGATTGTAGTGCCCATAACAAAAAGAATGGAGATTATAATGACTATCCAAGTTTGTCTTATTTCATGGACAAACATTAATTATAAGTAAAATGGTGAAAAGAAAAGCTTTTCTGGCAAATCCAAAGCATCAACATCATGTATCCCAATGTGGAGAACTAGATTTTTGTACCCATATAAAAAAAAATGTAGATCATTATGAGTATCAAAGTTTGACTCATTTCACAAATGAACATTAATTATAAGGGAAAATGGTGGAAAACAAAGGCTTTTCTTGCAAATCCAAAGCCTCAATATTGTGTATCCCAATGTCGAGAACTTGATTGTAGTGCCCGTATTGAAAAAACTATAGATTATTACGAGTATCAAAGTTTGACTCATTTCACAGATGAACATTAATTATAAAGGAGAATGGTGGAAAAAAAGGCTTTTCTTGCAAATCAAAAGCATCAATATCATGTATCCCAATGTGGAGAATGTGATTGTAGTGCCTATAACGGAAAGAATATGGATTGAAACGAGTATCCAAGTTTGACTCATTTCACAAATGAACTTTAATTACAAGGAAAATGGGGGGAAGCAAAGCTTTTCTTGCAAATCCAAGCATTAATATCATGAATCCCAATGTGGAGAACTTGATTGTAGTGCCCATAATGAAAAGAATGAAGATTATTATGAGTATCCAAGTTTGATTTATTTCATGGATGATCGTTAATTGTAAGGAAAATGGTGGGAAGAAAAGCTTTCTTGTAAATCCAAAGCCTCAGCATCGCGTATCCCAGTGTGGAGAACATGATTGTATCGCCCATAACGAAAGGAATGTAGATTAAAACGAGTATCCAAGTTTGACTCATTTCATGGATGAACTTTAATTACAAGGAAAAGAGGGGAAAGCAAAGCTTTTCTTGCAAAGCCAAAGCATCAATATCGTATATTCGAATGTGGGGAACATGATTGTAGTGCCCATAACAAAAGGAATGGAGATTATAATGAGTATCCAAGTTTGTGCCATTTCACAGATGAACATTAATTATAAGGAAAATAGTTGAAAAAAAGCTTTTCTTGCATATCCAAAGTGTGAGTATCGTGTATCCCAATGTGGAGAAGATGATTGTTGTGCCCATAATGAAAAGAATGTAGACTATAACGAGTATCTAGGTTTGATTTATTTCATGGATGAATTTTAATTACAAGGGAAATGGCAGAAAGCAAAGCTTTTCTTGTAAATCCAAAGCATCAATACCATGTATCCCAATGTGGAGAACATGATTGTAGTGCCCATAACAAAAAGAATGGAGAATATAATGAGTATCCAAGCTCAGCTAATTTCACAAAAAAACATTAATTATATGGTAAATGGTGGGAAAAAAGGTTTTTCTTGCAAATCCAAAGCATCAATATCGTGTACCCCAATGTGGTGAACTTAATTGTAGTGCCCATAATGAAATGAAAATAGATTATTATGACTATCAAAGTTTGACTCATTTCACAGATGAACATTAATTATAAAGGAAAATGGTGTAAAGAAAGGCTATTCTTGCAATTCCAAAGCATTAATATCATGTATCCCAATGTGGAGAACTTGATTATGGTGCCCGTAACGAAAAGAATGGAGATTAGTATGAGTATCCAAGTTTGACTTATTTACAGATGAACATTAATTATAAGTAAAATGGTGGAAAGGAAAGCTTTTCTTGTAAATCCAAAGCATTAGTATCATGTATCCTAATGTGGGGAACATGATTGTAGTGCCCATAACAAGAAGAATGTAGATTAAAATGAGTATCCATGTTTGACTCATTTAACGGATGAACTTTAATTACAAGGAAAATAAGGGAAGGCAACGCTTTTCTTGCAAATCCAAAGCATCAATATCGTGTATCCCAACGTGGAGAGCATGATTGTAATGCCCATAATGAAGAAATGGAGATTACAATAAGCATCCAAGTTTGTCTCATTTCACGGACAAACATTAATTATAAGGAAAATGGTGGAAAGAAAAGCTATTCTTGCAAATCGAAAGCATTACTGTCATGTAACCCAATGTGGTGAACATGATTGTAGTGCCCATAATGAAAAGAATGTAGACTATAAGGAGTATTAAAGTTTAACTCATTTCATAGATGAACATTAACTATAAGGTAAATGGTGGAAAAAAAGGCTTTTCTTGCAAATCCAAAGCATTAATATCATGTATCCCAATGTAGAGAACTTGATTGTAGTGCCCATACGGAAAAGAATGGAGATTATAACTGGTATCAAAGTTTGACTCATTTCACGGATGAACATTAATTTCAAGGAAAATGGTGGAAAGCAAAGCTTTTCTTGCAAATCCAAAGCATTAATACCATGTATCCCAATATGGAGAACATGATTGTAGTGCCCATAACAAAAAGAATGGAGAATATTACGTGTATCCAAGTTTGACTAATTTCACAGATGACCATTAATTATAAGGAAAATGGTGGATAGAAAAGCTTTTCTTGCAAATCCAAACCATCAATATCATGTATCCCAATGTGGAGAACTTATTTGTAGTCCCCGTAATGAAAAAAAAAAGGAGATTATTACGAGTATCCAAGTTCGACTCTTTTCACAAATGAACATTAATTATAAGGTAAATGGTGGAAAGAAAGGCTTTTCTTACAAATCCAAAGCAAAAATATCAGGTATCCTAATGTGGAGAACATGATTGTAGTGCCCATACTGAAAAGAATAGAGATTATAATGAGTATCCAAGTTTGATTCATTTTACGGATGAACTTTAATTACATGGAAAATGGCAGAAAGCAAAGTTTTTCTTGCAAATCCAAAGCATCAATACCATGTATCCCAATATGGAGAACATGATTGTAGTGCCAATAACAAAAAGAATGGAGAATATAATAAATATCCAAGTTTGGCTGATTTCAGAAAAAAACATTAATTATATGGTAAATGGTGGAAAAAAAGGCTTTTTCTGAAAATCCAAAGCATTAATATCGTGCACCACAATGTGGTGAACTTAATTATAGTGCCCATAACAAAATGAATGTAGATTATTGTGAGTATCAAAGTTTGACCCATTTCACAAATGAACATTAATTATAAAGGACAATGGTGGAAAGAAAGGCTTTTCTTACAATTGCAAAGCATCAATATCGTGTATCCCAATGTGGAGAACTTGATTGTGGTGCCTGTAACGAAAAGAATAGAGATTGTTATGACTATCAAAGTTTGACTCATTTAAGGATGAACATTAATTATAAGTAAAATGGTGGAAAGAAAAGCTTTTCTTGCAAATCCAAAGCGCTAGTATCGTGTATCCCAATGTGGAGAACATGATTGTAGTGCCCATAACGAAAAGAATGTAGATTAAAACGAGTATCCAAGTTTGACTCATTTCACGGATGAACTTTAATTACAAGGAAAATAGGGGAAAGTTAAGCTTTTCTTGCAAATCCGAAGCATCAATATCGTGTATCCCAACGTGGAGAACATGATTGTAGTGCCCATAATGAAAAAAATGAGATTATAATAAGCATCCAAGTTTGTCTCATTTCACGGAAGAACATTAATTATAAGGAAAATGGTGGAAAGAAAAACTGTTCTTGCAAATCCAAGGCATTAATATCGTGTATCCTAATATGGAGAACATGATTGTAGTGCCCATAACAAAAGGAATGTGGATTATTACGAGTATCTAAGTTTGACTCATTTCACAGATGAACATTAATTATAAGGAAAATGGCGAAAAGAAAAGCGTTTCTTACAAATCCAAAGCATCAATATCATGTATCCCAATATGGGGAACATGATTCTAGTGCCCATAACAAAAAGAATAGAGATTATCATGAGTATCTACGTTTGACTCATTTCATGGATGAACTTCAATTACAAGGAAAATGGTGGAAAGCAAAGCTTTTCTTGCAAATCCAAAGCATCAATATCGTGTATCCCAATGTGGAGAACATGATTGTAGTGCCCATAACAAAAAGAATGGAGTTTATATTGAGTATCCAAGTTTGTCTCATTTCACGGACAAACATTAAATATAAGGAAAATGGTGGAAAGAAAAGCTTTTCTTGCAAATCCAAAGCATCAATATCATGTATCCCAATGTGGAGAACTTGATTATAGTGCCTGTAATGAAAAGAACAGAGATTATTACGAGTATCTAAGTTTCACTCATTTTGTGGATGAACATTAATTATAAGGTAAATGGTGGAAAGAAAGGCTTTTCTTGCAAATTCAAGGCATCAATATCGTGTATCCCAATATGGATAACTTGATTGTAGTGCCTATAACGAAAAGAATGTAAATTATTACGAGTATCAAAGTTTGACTTATTTCACAGGTGAACATTAATCATAAAGGAAAATGGTGGAAAAAAAAGGCTTTTCTTACAAATCCAAAGCATCAATATCATGTATTCCAATACGGAAAACTTGTTTGTAGTGCTCGTGATGAAAAGAATTGAGATTATTACGAGAATCCAAGTTTGACTTGTTTCATGGATGGACATTAATTATAAGTAAAATGGTGAAAAGAAAAGCTTTTCTTGCAAATCCAAAGCATCAATATCGTGTATACTAATGTGGAGAACATGATTGTAGTGCCCATAACAAAAGGAATATGGATTATTACAAGTATCTAAGTTTTACTCATTTCACAAATGAACATTAATTATAAGTAAAATAGAGGAAAAAAAAACTTTCTTGCAAATCCAAAGTGTTAGTATCGTGTATCCCACTGTAGAGAACATGACTGTAGTGCCCATAATGGAAAGAATGTAGATTATAACAAGTATCCACGTTTGACTCATTTCATGGATGAACTTTTAATTACAAGGAAAATGGTGGGAAGCAATGCTTTTCTTGCAAATCCAAAGCATCCATATCGTATATCCCAATGTGGAGAACCAGATTGTAGTGCCCATAACAAAAAGAATGGAGATTACAATGAGTATCCAAGTTTGTCTCATTTCACAGATGAACATTAATTATAAGGAAAATGGTGGAAAGGAAGGCTTTTCTTGCAAATCCAAAGCATCAATATCTTGTATCCCAATACAGAGAATAACATGAACCTTAGGATGAAAACATAAACTAAAACCCGATTGGATGGAATTAGAACCCTAGGATCATCTTTAAAGTCAAGCAAAGAGAACTTGGCCCCAATCAAGCCTACTGATTAGAACCAAAGTTATAACAATTTTGATTGCCACAAGTTACCCTGATAAGATCAAATTGAGTTCTTTTTTAAAGAACAAAGAAGAAGTTCTCACAAAGTGAAGAAACTCTCAAGTATTTTTTTTCTATTCAACTATGCTAAATTACATGAATAAGACTCCCTTATATAGGTCATAAATCTGTAGAGCCCTAATCGAACAAGGTAATCCTAATCAATAAGAAAAAGTTTATTCCTAATCCTGATCTGATTAGGACTTATCTAAATAACTTAAAATCCTAAACACAATCCTAATCAATAAGGATAAAGTCTGCTCCATATCATAATCTAATTAGGAATTATCTAAATAAATTAAAAACATGAAAAGTAAAAAAAAAAATCAGAAAATCTGAAATCCTAATCTATAGGCCCATGAATACATGCAAATTGGGCTCCATTCATCTTGAACATGTGAATTGGGCTCCAAGCTTTATTCATCTTTTCTTTTTAGCCTCAACACAATGTAGAAAAATGATCAGTCTTGGCAATGCATCTGATTCATTCTGAACAGCCTTCTTTGCTTGCATTTCCAGGATTAGTCCTTGCAATGCTTGCTCCATCCATTTAGTGTTTACCCTAGTCATTGGACCTCCAATTCCTTGCAAAGGATCATAAGAATGGTTGCAAATAGGTGTTTGTGCAAGTTGACCTCCATCATTCCCTCCCTCCTCAAAAGGATTCATCCTTGAATCACCTACATCATACAAAGATAAATTAGTGATGTTAAAGGTAGCACTCACATTACCATAGCTGCTTGGCAAAACTAGCTTATAGGCATTGTCATTGATTCTTTCTAACAATTGCAAAGGTCTATCTTCTCTAGGCGGCAACTTAGATTTCCTTTGAGCAGGAAACCTCTTCTTAGCAAATAAACCCAGATCTAATCTCTAGGTCTGAAAACAACCTTATTGGTTTGCCTTGCATATTGCTCATTCTTTTTGTCTATGTTAGCTCGAACCTTGGCATGCAAATCCCTAACAAAATTTGCCTTTTTCTTACCATCCAAATTAGCATGTTCATTAGTAGGCAAAG
>JBBYHM010386913.1:0-15152 GCA_038381775.1 Adansonia rubrostipa | reverse complement strand
CAATCTCACCTAGCCAAAATAGATTAGCGGCGACTCCAAGTCTTTTAGTTCTTTTATAATGATTATTTAGGGTTAAGTTAAACGAAAAATTCAATCCGGCAATTAAGTCCCGTTCTAGTGCGAGCAAAATAAAATAGTAATTTACCCATCACAAGTTTGATGTGTCAGATTCGTGTTTGGCATGTTACGATAGTTGTAATTTAATTAAAAATTTTAAAAGTTTGATTAAAAATCCTACAAGTAAAAGCTTACTTGAAATCTTAAAAAGTTCAATAATCTTGCTAGTTTAAAGTAACAGTTTAATTAAACATTCCATCAAAAGGCATAATTGAAAAAATCTACAATGTTTTACAATTTTAAAATCCAAATGTATCCTACGTGACATATATTTGGGCCTACTTATACTTTTCCAACCAATTTTGATTGATATTAACTTTTCCTAGTTTTGACTCTATTTGACTCGAGTCGATTTTTTGAGCCCTTCTTCTAATTCAAGACTTTTTGGGACCTTGGAATCCATATGGGATGTCAAAAGGTTCAATCTTTAAAAAGAAAGAGGGCACAATTATTTAAGGGGGCTTGAACAAAATTAGTTGTCTGCATGTATATAATTAAATATGCCTTTTCACAAAATCAACTAAAATAAAGATAATTTTATATAAATATAAGTATATGTGTAGAAATCACTAAAATTAACAAATAATATGATTTTTAACTAAATAAATTTTATATTGGATGAAAATAACTTTAAAATGAAACACTTTAAAATTCTAAATTCTTTACAATCCATGATCATTTGGCTTACTTCATGCCACTAAAACACTAAATCCATGAAAACACTAGAGACTTTTTAAAACACAAACTTAAAGTATGAATTTAATACAATAACACAGGATTTTGTTTCGACAAAAATGATTCCATATAAGCTAAATTTTGAAAGGTCAAAACTTTGAAAATAATCATAAATTGCCCAAAACTTTTGGGTTTTTAGATTTCTTCAACCAACTTTGAGGCTTTGATTCTCTTAACATAAAACTCTTCTGTCAAGATAAATATACCGCTAGAAAGATCACATTTCTTTCTATAACCAATCAAGTTTTAACAAAAATGATCATTAGAAAATATAGTTTCAATAGCCCAAAATTGGCTTATCAGAACTATTAGAAACTCAAAGTCATCAAAGTTCAAAAATTAATCTCATATGAAGTGTCACATACACCATTAGAAAGATCTCAAAGAGAACTTTCTTTGGGTACCTATAATATAGCTGCTAAGTCATCGTACAGTCGTTAGAATTTTTAGGAAGTCAAGATATTTTAAAAGAAAATTTTGGGTTTTGTACAAAATTATCCAAATCATAAAAATTTGAAGAAATTTAAACAAAATCTCACCTTAATCAATGTTTTTCATAATTGATTTCTTATTTCTTTGCCTATTTTCTTCTTATCTAAGGCTAGATTCTCCTCTTTTTTTTCAACAAAATTGCCGATAAGTTTTTCTATCTTTTCTTTTGTTTTAGTTTTTACTTCATGAGATATTAATGCCTTTCACTAAATATCAATCTTATTCATACTTAGGATTTTTGGTTGGATGTTACAATAGTAGCAAGTTTAGATTTAAAGTTGAATTAAATGAATTTAAAAACTACTTTCCTAAATAGGAAATTAGAAGTGAAAATCTATATGGAATAACTAGTAGGTTTCATTGACAAAGTTCAAGAGCATATAGTTTGCAAGTTATTAAGATCAATCTATGGTCTTAACCAATCTTTTAGACAATAAAGTATTAGATTTCATCAAGCAACCATTTCGTATGATTAAATCATGATTGATGAAGACTACTGTGTGTATGTAAAAAAACCAAAACCAAGTTTATGATATTCTAGATTTACGCCGATAAAATATTATTGGCAAAAAATGATAAGGAGTATGTCACTATGGTGGAATATTAGTTATCTTCAAATGAAAAGCAAAGGCAAAACAGCTTACATTCTTGGAGTAAAAATCACTAAAGACCTTTCCAAAAAATTTCTTGCTTTTTCACAAAAATAGTGCTAAAAAAATTCTAGAATGATTCCAAATGCAAGATTTCAAGGCAATTGATATTCCTATTGCAAAAGGAAAACATCTAAACACAACAATGTGTCCTAAGACACCCTAAGAAAAGGAATAAGTAGCAATAGTTCCTTATTCTATTGTTGTGTAAAGTACTATGTATGATATGGTTTACACATGGCCTAATATTTTTGACACAGTTCCGAAGTAAGGATCAATCGAACCTAGTTTAACTGAGTACGCTGTAGTTACAAAGATATTAAGGTATCTAACATGCATTGTGGACTATTCATTTGCTACCAAGAAAGTGGTCTACATCTAATCGAGTATATGGTAGCCAATTAGGGAAGAGATTTAGATGAAAAGAAATTAACCTTTGAATATGTTTTTTTATTTAACTATGGAGTTATCTCTTAGAGTAGTAAGAAACAAACTTGTATAGCATTGTCCATAATAAAAGCTGAATTAGTGGTAATTTTGGCAACATTGCAAAAGGTTGTTTGGTTTAAAAGATTGTTAAATCATTTAGGATTTAATAAAGATGCATCAAATTCAGTATTGGTGAGTTGCGATAGTTAAGTTATAATTGCATTCACTAAATATCCAAATATTTTTCACTAAAGATACCAAGTATAACTTCGAAAAAGACAAGGTTACACATAAAGAAGTCAACATACAATATATAACAATTGTTGGAAAAAATTGTGTAAATTTAACACTGCAATACATAAAAATAAGAAAAAGTATACCATTTAAGAAATATAAGTAGATACGAATTATTAGATTCGAAGAATTGAATATGAACAATTAAGTCAAGTTAAAACCTCTAATTTTAATGTGATTATTGCTTGCCTCTCAAGTGCTTGACAATTTCATATAATTCATCTCCAAAGCCTCCCCAATCATGTCATAAATTGAAGCACTACTAATTCAGACATAGCGAATCAAGAAATGAAATGTGTTTCTCTCATAATAGACAAAAATAAAAATGACAGAAACATAAGAATTTTGCAATGATGGAATTTTTGCACTAGAAAAATATAGATAGACTTTTAACTAACAAAACTATTTTCCAAATAGTTTAAAAATGGGTAGACAACTGTTTAAATTTAAATAGTCATAATTGTTCAAATAAGAAACTTTTAAACAAGTTTGTTCGAAAACAGACATGAAAATTTTAACAATAGGGACTGCCTTAATTGAACCAGTTGCTTCAATTTGGGCTTAAATAATTTTAATAGGATTGGTTTCAAAAAAATAAGGCTCTCTCAACTTTTTAACCAAAGCCTAGGCCTAGGCTTAAGCTCACCCCACCCTAGCTCCGCTTGCACGCATGTATGGTCCAAACTTATGTAAGCCTCAACCTTCATACAAAAGCTTGGGTGCCCCTTAGAGCCTAACCTCACATTGAAACCATGCCTTTATAAAGCATAAATATAATACTTATGTTACCAATTTAGGATTCATTCCAACCAATAACACCAACCAATTTCTTTCATTTCAAGTGGACATAATGAAATTAATTTCTTATTCATCATGGATATCAATCATGTATTTTAATCATACACTATGTATTTAGGTATGATAACTTACATATTGGTATATGTAGTCCATATTATAGACCCATAAATTAGTATTGATATCGAACATCTAGACATAAAATGATTGTAGACCTATTTACAAAACCTATTTCTAGAAATAGCTATAATGCACATGTTAGATCTTAAGTATTCTGTAAGATTTGATTTTAAAAACAATGATATCTATTACTAATGCATGCTAAAGTTCATTATTTTGTTCATGAGAGAATAAACATGTATGTCTGTGTATATATATGTGTTAAGTACATGTATGCAATTGAAGTTATGTTGGATAGATGTTTAAGCTTTTCACATAGGCAATTGCCTCTTACGCTTAGTGCTAAGTAAATAAGAGATTGATTTGAAATTTTAAAAGTAGGTTTTGTGCAAGGCAGAGAAGAGATTGATTTTAAGCTTTAAACATAAGAGTCATATGAAAGCTTGAGCTTAAAATGAATTTGCTTCAATAACAAATCAAGATGAAGTTGTATAGTGATGAAATTATAACTGAAGGTGAATGTTCTTAGAATTTGCTGAAACTATCCATGTATGCTAGGTGGAAGTCTTGCTATTGAATTTATTGAGAAAGAAAAATTATGTACTCGAGTTAGAATATGAGTGTATTTGAACTATCGCTTATATGATATTAATATTGTAATAAAAACATACGCTCTAAGAGGAAAAGATAGTAATACCGTAGCATATGTTTCATACTTTTTGTGCATATTCAACCAATATGCATAAACTGTAGAACTGATCTTTGCTTTTATGTTGTGTGAGACCCATAAGTTCAACTGAGGATTTTTATAACTATCCTTATAACTTTTCACTGTCTCTTAAAGTTTCAATTTAATGTTAGCTATTATAGAATGTTGCCAATGGTCATGAATGATTCGATCAAATTGGACATATCTAGAGAGTAACTAAATTAGAATAGAGGGATTTAAGGAAAACTTAAGATCATTTTAATTTCATATTTAGTTGTATTCACTGGTCAGCCAAGTGTATTTTATATTATAAATACAAAAATTTATTATATCACTTATAAGAAAGATAATGGAAAACTTGAAACATGACTAAATGGACTAGGGGTACTACATCTTACTCTATGTACAATTGTTATCTATGCCTATCAATTGTATAGCGTTCAACTCTTAAGGTTATGAAGCATAATAGTCAATTGTCCTATTTTATTGTATCAACTTAGTGGAGAAAAAAGATATCAAATCCTTGAATTTTTTTTTAAATATTATGCGCAAATGGTAGATGCTAAAATTTCGTGTCAAGTTTGCCTATAATGGGTGGTAGCCAACCCAGGAAAATATTATAATTGCCAAAGGTAATTTACTTTGTATTGTTGCCACATATTTCATGGGTCTCTCACCCATGTATTGAATAACTGCAATTGGCAGTTAAAAAAGTCATTCAAATAATAATTTTCATTTTAGTGGATTAAGAAAAGTGAAGTTCTTCTATAGTATAGAAGGAGAGAAATAAGTTTTGGTAGAAAAAAAGTACAATACTAGAATTTCTCCACACTTCCAAAGGATTTAGGTTGTGAAAATTAAATAATATTTGTTTTGTTTTGTTTTGTTATCTTGTTCTCATCATTAAATCAAATCATTTATCTTCGACGAATCTTGTAAGTTGATTATTTTCATAATTTATTGTATAAATAATATACATTATAATTTTTAAATATATAAAAAAGTTAAAACTTGATTAAATTTTAAATCCTTCAAATTGAGTTTAAAATATTTGAACTTCACTCATTACTCAAGTAACTAAAAATGAAATTCAACTCCACAGTGAAAAAGTCACAATGGAGTACTCCTGAAATAGTTTGACTCGTTACTCCCTTACTTGCATGTGTGGCTAAAGTTTACGATAAACATATGAGATCGGTTGTAACTTGTATGATAGTTGGTCTCTTTTAACCTACTTGCTAGGAGTAGGACTAGAGGTGTAATTAAGTATGACAACGCAGTTAAGTTTTGCTATTATAGTTTGAGATTAAATTAAGATAAAACTAAACTTTTGCATGTAAAAAAAATAGTTTGATTTTCATACATAATTTCAAATTTAATTATATGTATTTTAGTTGGTATTTAAATTGAGATTATTCATTATTAATTAAAAAATCAATTAAAATCACAAGTAATTCGAGTCGAGTGTTAGGACAATCAAACTAGAATTTCTTAAAAATTCAAACTGTTTGAACTTGAACTTAACTCGACATTGATCAAGTTGAATTCAAAACTTTTTCAAATGAAATCTAAATAGTTTATAAATACAATTTAAATAGGATTCCTACAAAAAAAAATTTATGAATAATTCATAACCTACGACCTTTTATTAAAAATATTTATAGATCAAGTCAGATCGAATTACAATCTAAAAAATTTTAAATTTTTTGTTCAACCCAACCCACTCGTATTCTTACCCCTCACGTGATACTAAAGTGCAAATAAGTTTCCACTTTTCAACTATCACGATCATGTGTTTTGTAACGCCTTGATAGCTATTGAGTGTTTTATTCTTTTTATTTTTTTGAATGAATAAATGAAGTGGATTGACTTAATTATGCCGAGTACAATGGTTTTCAACATATTTAGCTACAAAGTTTGGGCAATCCTCTAACCAAACTCTTTTATCTATGAACATCAACCCATACTTTGCTAGTTGATGGGTAGGAGCATTCCCATCGCGTTCTACATGACTAAATAAGCACATCTGTAATGTGGAGGCCACTTGTTTAGCTTCCTCAATTATGGGTCCTATAAGAGAAAGATATTGTGTTCTATCCTTCATTTGGTCAAGATATTTGTAATCTGAGACTGTGATAAGATAGGAACAAGATGTATGGTGCCTTGAAGTACATGATGTCACATAAGATGACAATCAATCTCAATGTGTTCGGTGCGTTCATGGAAGACATCATTGTGAGCAATTTGAAGTGCACTTTGATTGTCACAAAAGAGAGGGGTAGGAGAGGAGGGAGAGACACCCATATCTTAAAGTGGTCATCGTACCAAAGAAGTTCAAAAGTAGTGTTAGAAAGAGCCTGATATTTTGCTTCTATGCTAGAGTGAGAGGCAACTGCTTGTTTCTTACTGTGCCAGGAAATAAGAGATGTGCCAAGGAAAAAACAATAGCCAGTGGTGGATCGGCGATCAGTTGGATCTCCAACCTAATCAACATCAGAGTATGCTTGTAACTCTAATAGTGATGAATGACAAAAATAAAAATGATGAAATAAATTTCCTTTGACACACTGAAGAATATGAAGAAAAGTGAGTGGTGCGAGGTGCAGACATGAATTGACTCACGATGTGAACAGCATGTGCAATATCTGGATGAGATACAGTGAGATAAATTACACTGCCAACCAATTGTTGATAAAGTGTACCATCACTGAAAAGATTCCTATGAATATTGTAAAAATGATTATTAGAGTCAAATGGACTGTTAACTGTCTTAATATCAGTAATACCAGCATGAGAGATGAGATCAGTGGCATACTTTGCTTGTGATAGATAATAACCAGATTCATCATATGTTACTTCAAGACCCAAAAAAATAACTTAGATTGCCGAGGTCTTTCATCTCAAACTATTAATGGAGAAAAAATTTAAGAGTAGAGATACCCTTTGTGTCATCACCAGTTATTATCATATCATCCACATAAAGAAGAAGAAGAGGGATCCCTTGATCTGTTTTGTATAGGAATAAGGCATGATCATAAGAGCTAGACTAAAAACCTAGAAGTCCAATAGTGGAACTAAATTTTGTAAACTAGGCTCGAGAAGCTTATTTTAGTCCATACAAGACTTTGCGTAGATGACAAACCTTATTAGGAGGATAATTAATACCCAAGAGGAGGTTGCATATATACTTCTTCTGTGAGAAGACCATTCAAAAAGGCATTCTTGACATCCATTTGAAATAGCTGCCAATATTTGTTAGTAGCAACTGCAATGAGACTACGGACTGAGGTTAAGTGGGCTACAAGAGCAAATGTTTCCTCATAGTTAATACCATACTCCTGAGTAAATCCCTTAGTAATAAGTCAGGCTTTGTATCTTTCAATTGATCCATCAGCTCGAGTCTTGATTTTATAGACCCATTTGCAACCAACGACTGACATATTTTGAGGTAAGTCAACCAAATCCCAAGTATTTATGCTGGTAGGTGCCTGTAGTTTTTCCACCATTGCTAGCTGCTGTAAAGGGCCAAAACTTACCTCACGATAGGTGCAAGGTTTAGATAGGAAGACAATAGTGGAATAAACATGAAAATCATGAAGAAGGACATAAGGCTAACTTACACGGTTAGAATGATAAAAAGTTAAATGTTGAGGGAGATTTACTGATGAAGATTGATCATGTGGAGGACTTGGTGGACTTGATGGATCCATAATTGAAAGAGATGTTGTAGAAGCAGGTGTAGGTGGAGTCAAACTACTTGGGCTATTAAAGGAATCTACAAAAGCAATGTCAGGAAAAAAAGATATGGTCGGATCGAAAAAGAATTGACGAGAAGGTTCAGTGACTCAAATTTTTAAAAGGGTTAAAAATACTTTATATTCCCAAAAAGTTACATGATGAGAGATATGAAGCCTTTGTGATAACGAATCCCAACATCTATAACCTTTGTGTTATATGCCATATCCTAAGAAACAGTAAAGTCGAGCTCGTGGATCTGGTTTGGTGTACTCATGAGGTTGTAAGAGAACAAAATTACGTACAGCTAAAGACTTTGAGATTTTGACAATCAAGAGCTCACTTAAATAGACATTCAAAAGGAGAGATGTTACCTATGATAGGAAAAGGAATACGATTGATAGTGTATACAGCGAGAAGAGCTGTTTTCCTCCAAAAGGTTTCTGGACAAGATGAATATATGAGGAGGGCTCAAACAGTATCAAGAATATGTCTATGTTTTCTTTTTGCCTGATCATTTTGTTGAGAGGTACCAGGACATGATCTTTGAAGAATAGTATTTTGATGAGCTAAAAACTCAGTGAAATTTGTATCTTTGTATTCCATGGTATTATCAGTGCGAAATATTTTAATTTTGCAAGAAAATTGAATCCGAATCATATTAGCAAAACAAGAGTAAATAAAAAATAATTCAGATATATTTCGCATTAGATAAATCTATGTATAACGAGAAAAATCACCAACAAAGATCACATAATATTTTAGACTACCTATAGTGTCATTAGAAGTAGGACCTAAAATATCTGAACAAGTCATATTAAAAGGTGCTGAATAAATAGAATCATTAAGAGAAAAAAGGTAAAGTATGACTTTTAAAAAGTTTACATGAAACACAATCAAAATTCTTAGACTTAGCAGTACCTAGAGAACCACTAAAAATTAAAGATCCCAATCTAACATTAGAAAGATGACCAAGACAAGAATGCCAAGTATGGGAAATGATGCAACCAATAAATTTGGATGGAAGATGCAGAGAGGCAAGCTCAAACAGTCGTCCAACCTTATGCCTGTCCTAAGGATCTCGCCTATCCGTGGATCCTACATAGTACAACCATGACTCGAAAAAAGATATGTTAACACCATGTTCACATAGTTGACTAACAGAAATGAGATTTAAAGAAAGTTTAGGAACAAGAAAGGTTTTGGGCAAATCTAATTTTGGTGTTTGAGTACTGCCTATACTTTGAACTTGCATAGTGGAATTGTCAACAGTATGAACAATATGTGGAATAGAAGGTGTTTTTGAAGATGTAAGAATGGAAGAGTCAGATGTCATGTCGTTACAACAAGCATAATCAAAGTATCATGAGGATGAAGTACTTAATGTGATAAACAAGGTAGAAGAGGAAACAGTACTAGAATCCAATTAAAGTTGCTGAATAAGAGCTTGAAAATCTTTTAAAGAGAATTTAAGAGAAGTACTTTCTATTGGATTTTCTATGGCGGTAGCAGCAGTAGAAGAAAGTTAAACATATTTGGAAGAATTACCTAGTCCAGAATTCTATTAAAGTCATTTTCTGCATTCAGAGATATGATGATTAGGTTTTTTGCAATAGTGACAAGATCCCTTATAAAACTTTTTGAGGGGATTTTGAGAAGTCTAAGAGGATGATGTTTGAGCAGCAAGAACAACATCAGTAGATAGAGTAGACTTTTCTATATTAACTACATTAAGTTAACTTTCTTTTATGATTAATTCCTCAACCATAGTGTCAAGAGTTGGCAAAGAGCCTCTATGGAGAAGAGAGTTGTGAATGAATTCAAATTTATGTCGAAAAGTCATTAACATATGCTAAATATGTTGATGGTCACAGAGATTTGCATAGATAGTGGCTTTATAAATTTTGATGGTCCCGAAACCATGTCAAAATTTGATGATTCATTCCATCTGAAGATACTAGGTGCTTTATAAATTTTTTCTCTTCTTCATCTGCCTTCTTAGTTAATTTTGGTATATCTCTAGTAATAATACACCAGAGAAGCTTTCCTTTAAGGAAACTGCATATTTCCTCAGCCTATAAATCATAGTTTGTTCCATCAAAGGTAACATTGATAGGATTGGGAATGTATTGAAGAAGTTTAGAGGCATCTATAGTGAATACAAGGCAATAAAAGGAGAAACCCTGCTTGTGGAGTTTGAGTTTTACCAATTTGACTTCAAAAATGAATTCAGAATGTCTCAAAACCTTAGAAACATGTCTTGTTTATGAGAAAATCAGGTAAAAAATAGACAAAATAGGTCTGAACCAAACCAAACTAGAGGAAAAAAGGATATGATGTGGCATTGATAGAAGAACACGTGGGACTTATGTGGTGATGACATGTCACTAGCTTGGCAATGATGTGGCACAGACTTGGTGATGACGTGGCATTGACGTGTCTGATAACATGTTGATGATTGGTGATGTGGCTTGATGATATGGCAAAAGCAAAATGATGTCGTTTTGGTCATCTTCTACCTCTTGAAGTTGGAAAGCTGTGTTTTAATGATAGTCACTTCTGGTGGTGCATGGGGCAGTTTTTGGGAATGAGATTTTCATTGTTGTGACCTGCAGAAAGAAAAGAATAATTGGGTATCTACCAAATTACTCTGAGACTGATCAAGGATCCCAGAAACTGGTAACAAAAGAGACCATGGAGATGGAATCAAGGATTTTTCTAACTCCTTTCTAAAAATAAAGCTTTGATGCCATGAAAAATTAGATAAAAAAAGAGCAAAAGAAAGAGAAATACAAGAAAGAGATCTTAATGTTTTTGGTTTAATATTCACATATATAATAGGGGTATTTATACAAAATGAATTACACTAAACTAGGAAAGAATCTCTAATATTATGTTGATTGAATCCCTAATTAATGCTAATTGACAGTCACCCAATTGATGCTAATTTACAGCCAATGTTTGACCAAAATATTACAAAATATTTTGACATTCTTAATGACCACCACAGCGTCTGCCTCTACCACAACACATGTGTGACCTGGTTCTTTTGCAAATTAAATGCATGTGCTTCGACCATAAATGGTTCTAAGACTAGGTGACTTGTCACAACACAAGCTGCCAAAACTGAGCCAGTATAGTCATGAATAAAAGCATCTGCTCCATTAGTCTTAGTTGTCTTATTCAAGGCCTCATCAAAGTTGATTTTTACATCGTTCGAAGTTCGTGGTTTCCATTTTGGCATGGTTCTTGATTGAGTCCTCACTTATGTCCTTTGAGTACCATTAAGCTCTTTCATGAAGGTTGTTATAAAATCTGGCTTGTTCTCTTGGCTTTCTTTTGACTCCTTCATGAAGCTCTTTATTACAGCTACCTTAGATTATCCATAAGGTTATCATGTAAAAGTTGGGTTTAAGCCTTGTTTGCTATTTGCAAAGCATGCAAGAGCTATTGTTTTAGCTCAAAGCCTCCCTGTACATCTATCCTCCATACCCAACCTATTTCACCTTATACCAATTTCGTCTGTTATGAAGATTGACTCTCGTTGGTGGGATGTTCTAAAAGGTTCTCTAATCTAAGATTTTGATTTTTGTTGGAAGCTATACTACCCATATTTTTTTAGGACTGTAGTGAATTTTGTGTTTTGATGATTTATGGGTACCTATGAAAAGAATTATTTGTTTCCTGTAAGAAGTCTATGTCCACTTTTAACAGTGTATCTCCTATGTTTGCTAAAATGCCATACTAAGGAATCTTCCATATCTACTTTGTTGACAGGTATTAGTCAAATGAGTTCCCCCTTTTCTTCAGCAAATAGCTTGTTTGACAACTCTTGATGCCATTGCTTTTTGTTTTGATCGATGAGCTCGCATATTTAATGGTTTTCTTCTAATTCCTTGGAGTCTAGACTCTAAAAGATCTCGATTTGGGTAGTCAGTTATCTGCCCGTATATGGATATTCCTTCCATTTCTCACACTCCATCTCAACCCAACTTGACAACTCTTGTTTCCTAATTACTTCTCTATATGAATGATGGATTGCGCCCTAACTATGTTTCCAAAAAACTACACTTTGGAGCCTTCATGAGGTCGGTGGTTTTATTTAGCTAACCAGAAGGCTTCCTAAGCTTCAATCAAAAGATCTTTTACCAATAAGTACAGATCTGATGTGATCTGAGAACAATTTCTTTACTTATTGCGCCAAAAAGAATAAGAAACATCTTCATGGGAAGTAGTTGTCTTTTGCAGGTGCTAATATATGGATTTAAAATCATAATTTTTTATTCTAATTTATTCTTTTAAGATAGAAAACTAATTTTCTATCTTTTGTTGTGATAAAAAATACTTTCAGATTACTTGGAATACCAATTGACACAAAAAAGGCTTAGAGAAGCAGGGATTTTGGGATTTGGCCAATTTCTTAACTTTTGTGAAAAACTAATCTCTCAATGCTAGAAAACTATTTTTCTATTTTCATTGTGTCCAGAACAATCCAAGTGCTCTACTTAGAGATACTAACTCTAAGCATGTCGATCTTTGCATGAATGCACCATGGGTTGATTACTATAATCTAATTTTAAGGTCAAAAGTAATCTAAGTGTTCTGTTTCCAATGGTTATCCACACAAATGCCCATGGCACCTTTATGAGGTTCGGTGGTTCTTTAGTGCTAGCTAAAGGGCTTCTCAAGCCTCAATTAAAAGGTATCTTACCAATAAGTATGGATCCGATGTGATCCAAGAATGATTCCCTTACTTATTGCATCAAAGAGAATGAGAAACATCTATGTGGGGAAGTAGTTGTCTTTCACAAATGCCAATAAACAAATGCAAAATCATAATTTTTTATTCTAGTTGATTCCTTCAGGATAGAAAACTAATTTTCTATCTTTTGTTGTGATCAAAAACACTTTGAGATCACTTAGAATACTAATTGGCACATGGGAGGCTTAGAAAAGTAGGAATTTTTGGATTTATCCAATTTCTTAACTTTTGTGAAAAACTAATCTTTCAATATTGGAAAACTATTTTTCTATTTTCGTTGCGTTAAGAACAATTCAAGAAAACTCAAAAAACCATGTAAACACAAAGAGAGCTTAGAAAAGCAAGAGATTGCATCAAACCCCTTAAAGAAGTCTAGGGTCTGCACCTAGGGTTTTTTTGATGCTTCATATCAGCCAAGAACCCTTATTTAAATACATCATAGGCTAGGATAGGCTTGACTAATGGGTCAGTCTCACCCATCTCAAGGTTAACGCCATTTTGGTATTGTCTTGGAACCTAATTAAAAATATTTTAATTAGCTTGTCTAAGATTAGGCTTTAATATTAACTTATTAATATTTTGGCCCAATAAACCCTAAAGATAGCTATTCCATATGCCGAGCCCATTAGCAAGCCCAATTTAGAGTAGTTTACAATTAAACTCCCTTGACTTAATAATTAAAGCTTTTAGCCTAAACCTTTTAATTTACATGTTAGATAATTTTATTCATAATTAAATTTTTTAACCCAAGTAAAAATAATTTTGCTTCATGTAAATACTATTAAATAATTAATTAAATAATTATCAAATAACTATTTAATTTTTTAAATACAATTATTGGGTTTTATTTAATAAAATCCCTAAAATCATATCTACAAATAGACATTATCTTGATAAGACATTCTTATCTTTATTACCATATTAAGACACTTTTAATTAGATTTCACAAATCAAATTTATGTCTTAAATTAGGAATAATTGAATTTATTCAATTAAATCCTTCTCATTATGTTTTTTATTTAATTAAGTCGTACTTAATTTAATCTCAGTTTTAATCTAATAGATCATCTTATTATGTGTGACCTTTTAAGCTTCCATCATAACAGCAATAAACATAATCACCCAATTAAGTGTATTTCTATTTAATGACCAAGATTAGCATCTAGCAAGGCATCATGGCAACCTGATATGCAAAAAAAATAAACATGACCGCTTTAACAAACCTTTCAGTAACCAACCTCTTAGTGTATTTTGACCAGATATCCCAAAAAGACTATGAGCATGGTGCAGTGTCTACTCATGTATCAATCCATATTAGTTCCTACAAATTTTTGTTAACCTCATGAATTTAGAGAAACAATTTCTCCTAAATTCATCATAAGTTGGCTAATGACTTTATCAAGTTAACCAAAACTAAGAACATATGAGATATGTCTCCAATGTCACTCGAAGTGGTGAATCCTCTATAGATCTCTCACTTACTCACCTTATGATTCATGTCATACCTAAAGTACCCCACCTTAAGCATCCATCTTTTGTGGACCAATTCTAGATAAATCTAAGTATGACACTTCTCACATGAGATGAACTAGTGTCACAAGTCTCAGAACTAATATACACGACTGGCACATGAGAACATATTCTATAGATACTTGAGTGACTCATAGCAAATAGAGTTGTCATACAGGCAATATTCAGTGAACTTGTTTCCATAAAACAAGCACCCATATCTATCCCCAAGTATCTCTATATTTCAACTTCTGTGAGATCAAAGAGTTGCATACATCAAACGTATGAAGGCTTAGCATATGCTATTCTTTGTATGTTGTCAATGCCATGTCTTGACAATACGATGATTATGAATTTTTTTTAAAACATAGATTTGATACATAAGGATCACAGATTTGATACATAAGGATCTCATCATCATAACTTGTTACTAATTATGCAAGGCCATTATATTTCTTGGGCTTCATCTAATTAGTGTTTGCATGAGTATCAATCATGCACTAATATGAAGAAAAATCTTGAATCACTAACTTAAGTGATTGGTTTGCATTATTCACTATTATATGCCTCATCCAATTTGATCGGCTCTAGGGCATGTACTACCATGTTTTGGGAAGTGCAAAGCAATTCATTGCATATGAAGTTCATGCTTAGAGTACCGCTTGATGAAGACTTCTATGCCACCTATCGATAGCTATCGCTTTTACCACCCATGTGCTTCGCTTTTGCTTTCTTCTTTAGCTCTCTAAAGCCTATTTCCTATTTCACTAAATGATAGCATGTAAACCCAGATGCTTCTTCAGAT
>JBBYHM010386891.1:0-68410 GCA_038381775.1 Adansonia rubrostipa | reverse complement strand
GCTTTGGGATAAATGACATTGATGCCTTGGTTTCATAAAAAATGCTTCTCTTTCCACCATTTTTTAGAATTAAACTTTGTTTATCAATTGGGACAAACACAGATTCAAAAAATAATCTTTTTTCTTTTCATGATTGGGCAACATAAACTCGTTCTCCTCATTGGGGTAAAGGACATTGATGCTTTGGTTTCTTAAGAAAAGTTTCTCTTTCTATCATTTTTTAGAGCTAAAGTTCATTTGTTAATTGTGATAGACACAGATTCACAAAATAATCTACTTTCTTTTCATGATTGGGCACCATAAACTCATTCTCTGTATTAGGATGAAGGATATTGATGCTTTGGTTTCTTAAGAAAAAGCTTCTTTTTCCATTATTTTTTAGAGCTAAACTTCATTTGTCAATTGGGGCAAACATGGATTTACAAAATAATCTCCTTTCTTTTCATGATTGGGCACTATAAACTCATTTTTCTCATTTGGATGAAGGATATTGATGCTTTGGATTCATAAGAAAAGCTTCTCTTTCAATTATTTTTTAGATCTAAATTTCATTTTTAAATTAGGGTAGACACAAATTCACATAGTAATCTTATTTTTTTCATGATTGGGCACCATAAACTCATTCCTCGTATTGGGATAAATGACATTAATGCTTTGGTTTCATAAGAAAAGCTTCTTGTTCCATCATTTTTTAATGTTAAAAATCATTTGTCAAATGGGGGAAACACGGATGCATGAAATAATCTCCATTCTTTTCATGCTTTGGCACCATAAACTATTATCTGCATTGGGGTAAATGATGTTGATGCCTTAGTTTCATAAGAAAAACATCTCTTTCCATCATCTTTTAGTGTTAAAGTTCCCTTATCAATCGGCATAAACATGGATGCACATATTAATCTCCTTTCTTTTCATGATTGGGCACCATATACTCATTCTCCTTATTGGGACAAAGGACATTGATGCTTTGGTTTCGTGAGAAAAGCTTCTCTTCCCACCATTGTTTAGAATTAAAGTTCATTTCTTTATTTGGACAAACACGGATTTGCAAAGGAATCTTCTTTCCTTTCATGATTGGATGCCATAAACTCATTCTTCTCAATGGAATGAATGACATTGTTGCTTTGGTTTAATAAGAAAAGCTTTTTTTCCATTATTTTTTAGAGTTAAAGCTCATTTGTCAATTAAGACAGACTCAGATTCACATAATAATCCCCTATCTTTTAATCATTGGGCATCATAACTCATTCTCCTCATTAGGATAAATGATATTGATACTTTGGTTTTCTAAGAAAAGCTTCTTTTTTCACATTTTTTTAGTGTTAAAGTTTATTTGTCAATTAGGATAAACACGGATTTGCATAGGAATCCCCTTTCTTTTCATGATTAGGCACCATAAACTTATTTTCCTCACGGGATAAAGGATGGCACCATAAACATTCTCTTCATTGGAATGAAGGACATTTGTGCTTTGGTTTCATAAGAAAAGCTTTTCTTTCCATCATTTTTTAGAGTTAAAGTTCATTTGTTAATTGGGACAAACACAGATTCACATAGTAATCTCTTTTTTTCTTGATTGCACACTATAAACATATTCCCCACATTGGGATAAATGACAGTAATGCTTTGGTTTTATAAGAAATGCTTCTCTTTCCACCATTTTTTAGAATTAAATTTTGTTTGTCAATTGGGACAAATACAGATTCATAAAATAATCTCATTTTTTTCATGATTGCGCACCATAAAGTCGTATTCCTCATTGGGAAAAAGGACATTGATGCTTTGATTTCCTAAGAAAAGTTTCTCTTTCCATCAATTTTTAGAGCTAAAGTTCATTTGTCAATTGGGATAAACATGGATTCACAAAATAATCTCTTTTCCTTTCATGATTGGATGCATAAACTCATTCTTCTTGTTTGGATGAAGGACATTGATGCTTTGGTTTCATCAGAAAAGCTTCTCTTTTAATATTTTTTTAGAGCTAAATTTCATTTGTTAATTGGGGCAAACATGGATTCACATAGTAATCTCATTTTTTTTCATGATTGGGCACCATAAACTCATTCCACCACATTAGCATAAATGAAATTGATGCTTTGGTTTCATAAGAAAAGCTTCCCTTTCCATTACTTTTTAGTGTTAAAGTTCATTTGTCAGTTGGGGGAAACACGGATGCATAAAATAATCTCTATTCTTTTAATGATTGGGCACCATAAACTCATTCCCCGCATTAGGATAGATGACATTGATGCTTTGGTTTCATAAGAAAAACACCTCTTTCCATCATCTTTTTGTGTTAAAGTTCATTTGTCAATTGGCACAAACACAGATTCACATATTAATCTCCTTTCTTTTAATGATTAGGCACCATTAACTCATTTTCCTTATTAGGATGAATGACATTGATGCTTTGGTTTCATAGCAAAAGCTTATTTTTCCATCATTTTTTAGAGTTAAAGTTCATTTGTCAATTTGGACAAACATGGATTCATATAGTAATGTCCTTTCTTTACATGATGGGCACTATAAACTCATTCTCCTCAATGGAATAAATGGCATTAATGCTTTGGTTTCATAAGAAAAGCTTTTCTTTCTAAAATTTTTAGAGTTAAAGTTCATTTGTCAACTGGACAAACACAGACTCATATACCATTATCTCATTCTCCTTATTAGGATAAATGACATTGATGCTTTGGTTTCCTAAGAAAAGCTTCCCTTTCCATTATTTTTTAGTGTTAAAGTTTATTTGTCAATTGGGGTAAACATGGATTCACATAGGAATTCCCTTTCTTTTCATGATTGGGCACCATAAACTCATTTTCCTCATTGGGATAAAGGACAGCACCATAAACTTATTCCCCGCATTAGGGTAAATGACGCTAATGTTTGGTTTCATAAGAAAAACATCGCTTTCCATCATCTTTTAGTGTTAAAGTTCACTTGTCAGTTGGTACAAACATGGATTCACATATTAATCTCCTTTTTTTCATGATTTGGCACCATTTACTCATTATCCTCATTAGGACAAAGGACATTGATGCTTTGGTTTTATTAGAAAAGCTTCTCTTTCGACCATTGTTTAGAATTAAAGTTCATTTCTTTATTTGGACAAACATAGATTCACAGACAAATCTTCTTTCCTTTCATGATTGGGTGCCAAAAACTTATTCTCCTTATTGGAATGAATGACATTGATGCTTTCGTTTCATAGGAAAGCTTTTTTACCATTATTTTTTATAGTTAAAGCTCATTGGTCAATTAGGACAAACTTGGATTCATATAATAATCCTCTTTTTTTTCATGATTGGGCATTGTAAACTCATTCTTCTCATTGGAATAAATAACAATGATGCTTTGGTTTTCTAGGAAAAGGTTCTATTTTCATCATTTTTTAGTGTTAAAGTTTATTTATCAATTAGGACGAAGACAGATTCACATAGGAATCCCCTTTCTTTTCATGATTGGGCACCATAAACTTATTTTCCTCATTAGGATGAAGGATAGCACCATAAACTCAATCTCCTCTTTGGGATGAAGGACATTGATGCTTTGGTTTCATAAGAAAAGCTTTTATTTCCATCATTTTTTAGAGTTAAAGTTCATTTGTCAATTGAGGTAAATGTAGATTCATAAAATAATCTCCTTTCTTTTCATGATTGGGAACCACAAACTCATATTCCTCATTGGGATGAAAGACGTCGATGCTTTGGTTTCCTAAGCAAAGCTTCACTTTTCATCAATTTTTAGAGCCAAAGTTCATTTGTCAATTGGGACAAACATGGATTCACAAAATAATCTCCTTTCTTTTCATGATTGGGCACTATAAACTTATTCTCCTTATTTGGATGAAGGACATTGATGCTTTGGTTTTATAAGAAAAGCTTCTCTTTCAATCTTTTTAGAGCTAAATTTCATTTATAAATTGGGGCAAACACGAATTGACATAGTAATCTTATCTGTTTTCATGATTTGGCACCATAAACTCATTCCCTGTGCTGGGATAAATGAAATTAATGCTTTGGTTTCATAAGAAAAGCTTCTCTTTCCATTACTTTTTAGTGTTAAAGTTCATTTGTCAATTGGGGGAAACACGGATGCACAAAATAATCTCCATTCTATTAATGATTGGGCACCATAAACTCATTCCCTGCATTGGGATAGCTGATGCTGAAGCTTTGGATTCATAAGAAAAATGCCTCTTTCCATCATCTTTTTGTGTTAAAGTTCATTTGTCAATTGGCACAAACACAGATTCACATATTAATCTCCTTTCTTTCATTGATTAGGCACCATTAACTTATTCTCCTCATTAGGACGAATGACATTGATGCTTTGGTTTCATAAGAAAAGCTTATTTTTCCATCATTCTTTAGAGTTAAAATTCATTTATCAATTAGGACAAATACGGTTTGATATAGTAATGTCCTTTCTTTCCATGATTAGGCACTATAAACTCATTCTCCTTAATGGAATAAATGGCATTGATGCCTTGGCTTCATATGAAAAACTTCTCTTTTCAAAATTTTTAGAGTTAAAGTTCATTTGTCAACTGGACAAACACGGACTCATATACCATTATATCATTCTCCTCATTGGGATAAATGACATTGATGCTTTGATTTCCTAAGAAAAGCTTCTCTTTCCATCATTTTCTAGTGTTAAAGTTTATTTAATAATTGAGGCAAACACAGATTCACATAGGAATTCCCTTTCTTTTCATGATTGGGCACCATAAACTCATTTTCCTCATTGGGATAAAGGATGGCACCATAAACTCATTCCCCGCATTGGGATAAATGAGGTTAATACTTTGGTTTCATAAGAAAAACTTCTATTTCCATCATCTTTCAGTGTTAAAGTTCATTTGTCAATTGGCACAAATAGGGATTCACATATTAATCTCTTTTCTGTTCATGATTAGGCACTATTAACTCATTCTCCTCATTGGGATAAATGATGTTGATGCTTTGGTTTTATAAGAAAAGCTTCCCTTTCCACCATTTTTTAGAATTAAAGTTTATTTCTCTATTTGGACAAACACTGATTCATAGAGGAATCTCCTTTCTTTTCATTATTCGGTACCATATGCTCATTCTGCTCATTGGGATGAATGACATGGACACTTTGGTTTCATAAGAAAAGCTTTTCTTTCTATCATTTTTTAATGTTAAAGTTCATTTGTCAATTAGGACAAACATGGATTCACATTAATAATCCCCTTTCTTTTCATGATTGGGCATCATAAACTCATTCTCTTCATTAGGATGTTTAATATTGATGCTTTGGTTTCATAAGAAAAGCTTCTCTCTCCATCATTTTTTAGAGTTAAAGTTCATTTGTCAACTAGGACAAGCGCGGACTTATATGCCATTAACTCATTCTCCTCATCAGGATAAATGACATTGATGCTTTGATTTCCTAAGAAAAGCTTCTCTTTCTATCATTTTTTAGTGTTAAAGTTCATTTGTCAATTGAAACAACCACGGATTCACATAGTAATCTCCTCTCTTTTCATGATTGGGCACCATAAACTTATTCTCTTCATTAGCATAAACTCATTGGGATAAATGGCATTGATGCTTTGGTTTCATAAGAAATGCTTCTCTTTCCATCCTTTTTTAAAGTTAAAGTTTATTTGCCTATAGGGCAAACACAGGTTCACATCGTAATCTCCTTTTTTTTCATGATTAGGCACCACTAACTCATTCTCCTTATTGGGATAAACGACATCGATGCTTTGGTTTCATAAGAAATGCTTTTCTTTCTACCATTATTTAGAACTAAAGTTCGTTTCTCTATTGGGACAAACATCATAAACCAATAAATCAGTTAGACATTTAAACCCCTCTTCTTTTTCAAAGAAAAAAAGAAGAAAAAAGTATTTATACTCTTTAACTCAAGTTAAATAACTCTCAAAATGCTCAAAAAATAAAAAAATCCCTAGGCATTCTTTTATTGAGTGGTCTTTAACCCTTGATTCACTTAGGAATTCCCTTGCTTTTCATGATTGGGCACCATAAACTCATTCTCCTTATTAGGATGAAGGATGACACCATAAACTCATTCTCTTAATTAGGATGACAGATGGCGCCATAAACTTATTCTCCTTATTGGTATGAAGGACATTGATGCTTTGGTTTCATAAGAAAAGTTCTCTTTCCATCATTTTTTAGAGTTAAGTTCATTTGCCAATTAGGACAAACATGGATTCATATAATAATCTCCTTTTTTTTCTTGATTGGGTAGCATAAATACAATCCCCGCTTTGGGATAAATGACATTGATGCTTTAGTTTCATAAGAAAAGCTTCTCTTTTCGCTATTTTTTAGAATTAAATTTTGTTAGTCAATTGGGACAGACACGGATTCAAAAAATATTTTTTTTCAAGATTGAGCACCATAAACTCGTTCTCTTGATTAGGATGAAGGATATCGATGCTTTGGTGTCTTAAGAAAAGCTTCTCTTTCCATCATTTTTTAGAGCTAAAATTCATTTGTCAATTGGGACAAACACAGATTCATAAAATAATCTCCTTTCTTTTCATGATTAGGCACCATAAACTTATTCTCCTCATTTGGATAAAGGATATTGATGCTTTGGTTTTATAAGAAAAGCTTATCTTTCCACCATTTTTGAAGCTAAATTTCATTTGTCAATTAGGACAAACAAGGTTCACATAGTAATCTCATTTTTTTTCATGGTTGGGCACCATAAACTCATTCCCCACATTAGGATAAATGACATTGATCCTTTGGGTTTTATAAGAAAAGCTTCTATTTCCATCACATTTTAGTGTTAAAGTTCTTTATCAATTGGGGGAAACGCGGATGCATAAAATAATCTTCATTCTTTTCATGATTGGCCACCATAAACTCATTCCCTGCATTAGGATAAATAATGTTGATGCTTTGGTTCCATAAGAAAAACAAATATTTCCATCATCTTTTAGTGTTAAAGTTCATTTGTAAATTGGCATAAACATGGATTCACATATTAATCTCCTTTTTTTTCATGATTAGGCCTCATTATCTTATTCTCTTTATTAGGACAAATGACATTGATGCTCTGGTTTCGTAAGAAAAGCTTCTCTTACCATTTTTTAGAATTAAAATTCGTTTCTCTAATTTGACAAACATGGATTCACAGAGGAATCTTTTTTCTTTTCATGATTCGGTACCATAAACTTATTTTCCTCATTGAGATGAATGACATTGATGCTTTAATTTCATAAGAAAAGCTTTTTTTTCCATCATTTTTTAGAGCTAAAGTTCATTTGTCAATTAGGCCAAACATGGATTCAAATCATAATGTCCTTTCTTTTTTATGATTGGGCACTACAAACTCATTCTCCTTAATGTGATAAGCAGCATTGATGCTTTGGTTTCATAAGAAAAGCTTCTCTTTTTATCAATTTTTAGTGATAAAGTTCTTTTGTTAATTGGGACAAACACAAATTCATATAATAATCCCCTTTCTTTTAATGATTGGGCACCATAAACTCATTCTCCTCATTGGGGTGAATGACATTGATGCTTTGGTTTTAGAAGAAAAGCACATCTTTTTATAATTTTTTAGGGTTAAAGTTCATTTGTCAATTGGGATAAACATGGACTCATATACCATTAACTCATTCTCCTCATTGGGATAAATGACATTGATGCTTTGGTTTCCTAAGAAAAGCTTCTCTTTCCATCATTTTTTAGTGTTAAAGTTCATTTATCAATTGGGACAAATACGGATTCAAATAGGAATCCCCTTTTTTTTCATGGTTGGGCACCATAAACTCATTTTTCTTATTGGGATGAAAGACAACACATAAACTCATTCTCCTCATTAAGATAAATGACATTGATGCTTTGATTTCATAAGACAAGCTTTTTTTCCACCATTTTTTAGAATTAAACTTCGTTTGTCAATTGGGACAAACACAGATTCATAAAATAATCTCTTTTCTTTTCATAATTGGGAAACATAAACTCGTTCTCCTTATTGAGGTAAAGGATATTGATGCTTTGGTTTCCTAAGAAAAGTTTTTTTTTCCATCATTTTTTAGAGCTAAAGTTTATTTGTCAATTAGGACAAACAAGGATTCACAAAATAATCTCCTTTTTTTTTCATGATTAGGTGCCATAAACTCATTTTCCGTATTTAGATGAAGGATATTGATGATATTAATGCTTTGGTTTCATAGGAAAAGCTTATCTTACCATAACTTTTTAGAGCTAAATTTCATTTGTCAATTGGGGCAAATATGGATTCACATAGTAATCTCATTTCTTTCATGATTGGGTACCATAAACTTATTTTTTGTATTGGAATTAATGACATTGATGCTTTGGTTTCATAAGAAAAGCTTCTCTTTCCATCACTTTTCAAGGTTAAAGTTCCTTTCCCAATTGGGAGAAACACGGATGCACAAAATAATCTCCTTTTTTTTCATGATTAGGCACCATAAACTCATTCCCCACATCGGGATAAATGATGTTAATGCTTTGGTTTCACAAGAAAAACTTCTCTTTCCATCATCTTTTGTGTTAAAGTTCATTTCCCAATTGGCACAAACACGGATTCACATATTATTCTCCTCTCTCTTCATGATTGGGCACCATTAACTCATTTTCCTCATTGGGATAAATGACGTTAATGCTTTTCTTTCATAGGAAAAGCTTCCCTTTCCACCATTTTTTAGAATTAAAGTTTATTTCTCTATTTGGAAAAACATGGATTCACAAAAGAATCTCCTTTCTTTTCATCATTGGGCACCATAAACTCATTTTCCTCATTGGGATGAGTGACATTGATGCTTTGGTTTCATAAGAAAAGCTTCTCTTTCTATCATTTTTTAGTTTTAAAGGTCATTTATCAATTGGGACAAATACGGATTCATATAATAATCCCTTTCTTTTCATGATTGGGCACTACAAAGTCATTCTCCTTATTAGGATGAACGACACTAATGCTTTAGATTCATAAGAAAAGCTTATCTTTCCATTAATTTTTAGAGTTAAAGTTTATTTATCAACTAACACAGACTCATATACCATTAACTCATTCTCCTTATTAGGATAAATGACATTGATGCTTTGGTTTCCTAAGAAAAATTTGTTTCCATTATTTTTTAGTGTTAACGTTCATTTGTCAATTGGGATATACACGGATTCATATAGTAATCTCATTTTTTTTAAGGATTGGGCACCATAAGCTTATTCTCCTTATTAGGGTAAATAGCATTGATGCTTTAGTTTCATAAGAAAAGCTTCTCTTTCAATCATTTTTTAGAAATAAAGTTTATTTTTCAATTAGGACAAACATGGATTCATATAGTAATCTTTTTTTTTCATGATTGGCCACCATTAACTCATTTTCCTTTTTTGGATAAATGACATTGATTCATTGGTTTCATAAGAAAAGCTTCTCTTTCCACTATTTTTTAGAACTAAAGTTCATTTCTCTATTGGACAAATACGGATTCACATAGGAATCCCCTTTCTTTTCATGATTGGGCACTAAAAACATGTTCTTTTCATTGGGATGAAAGATGGCACCATTTTTGGGATAAATGACATTGATGCTTTAGTTTTATAAGAAAAGCTTCTCTTTCCACCATTTTTTAAAATTAAATTTCATTTATCAATTAGGGTAAACACATATTCATAAAATAATCTACTTTACTTTCATGATTGGGGTCCATAAATTCATTCTCCTTACTAGGATGAAGGACATTGATGCTTTGGTTTTATAAGATAAGTTTCTCTTTTCATCATTTTTTAGAGCTAAATTTAATTTGTCAATAGGAAAAAACGCAGATTCACAAAATAATCTCCTTTCTTTTCATGATTGGGCAGCATAAACTCATTCTCTTTATTAGGATGAAGGACATTGATGCTTTGGTTTCATAAGAAAAGCTATATCTTTCCATCATTTTTTAGAACTAAAGCTCATTTCTCTGTTGGGATAAACACAGATTCATATTGGAATCCCCTTTCTTCAAATGATTGGGCACCATACACACACTCTCCTCATTGGGATTAAGGACATTGATGCTTTGGTTTCATAAGAAAGCTTCTCTTTCCATCATTTTTTAAAGTTAAAGTTTAGTTTTCAATTAGGAAAAACACGAATTCACAAAGTAATCTCCTTTCTTTTCTTGATTAGGTACTATAAACTTATTCTTCACTTTGGGATAAATGACATTGATGCTTTGGTTTCATACGAAAAGTTTCTCTTTCCATCATTCTTTAGTGTTAAAGTTCATTTATCAATTAGGAGAAACATGGATTCACATGGTAATCTCCTTTCTTTTCATGATTGGGTGCCATAAACCCATTCTGCTAATTAGGATAAATGGCATTGATGCTTCGGTTTCATAAGAAAAGCTT
Organism: Adansonia rubrostipa; assembly: GCA_038381775.1. Lineage (NCBI taxonomy): Eukaryota > Viridiplantae > Streptophyta > Magnoliopsida > Malvales > Malvaceae > Adansonia > Adansonia rubrostipa. Next base: position 58,031 of record JBBYHM010386891.1, on the reverse strand, counting down.
CTTTTTCCCTTAATTTTTAGACTTAAAGTTCATTTGTCTATTAGGGCAAACATGGATTCACATAGTAATCTTATTTTTTTTCATGATTGAGCACCATTAACTCATTCGCCTTGTTAGGATAATTGACATTGATGCTTTGGTTTCATAAGAAAAGCTTTTCTTTCCATCATTTTATAAAACTAAAGCTTGTTTCTCTATTAAGCAAACATGGTTTCACATAAGAATCCCCTTTCTTTTCATGATTGGGCACCATAAATTGATTCTCCTCATTAGGATGAAGGACATTGATGCTTCAGTTTCATAAGAAAAGCTTCTATTTCTATCATTTTTTAGAGTTAAAGTTCATCTGTTAATTGGGAAAAATATGGATTCGTATAGTGATCTTTTTGTTTTTCTTGATTAGGCACCATAAACTCATTGCCTGCTTTGCGATAAATGACATTAATACTTTGGTTTCATAAGAAAGGCTTATTTTTTCACCATTTTTTAGAATTAAATCTCGTTTGTCAATTGGGATAAATACAGATTCATAAAATGTTCTACTTTCCTTTCATGATTAGGCACCATAAACTCATTCTTCTCATTAGGATAAAAGACATTGATGCTTTGGTTTTATAAGATAAGCTTCTCTTTCCTTTATTTTTTAGAACTAAATTTCATTTGTCAATGGGGATAAACATAGATTCACAAAATAATCTCCTTTTATTTCATGATTAGGCAGCATAAACTCATTCTCCTTATTAGGATAAAAGATATTGATGCTTTGGTTTTATAAGATAAGTTTCTCTTTCCATTATTTTTTAGAGCTAAATTTTATTTGTCAATTGGGATAAACGCGGATTCACATAGTAATCTCTTTTCTTTTCATGATTGGGCACCATTAACTCATTCTCCTTATTGAGATAAATGACATTGATGGTTCAGTTTCATAAGAAAAGCTTTTCTTTTCATTTTTAGAGTTAAAGTTCATTGTCAATTAGGACAAACACAGATTCATGAAATAATCTACTCTTTTTTCACGATTGGGCAACCTAAACTTATTCTTCTCATTAGGCTGAAGAACATTGATGCTTTGGTTTCATAAGAAAAGCTTCTATTTCGATTTTTTTCAAAACTAAAGTTCATTTTTCTATTGGAACAAGCACGAATTCACATAAGAATCCCCTTTCCTCTAATGATTGAGCACCATAAACTTATTTTTCGTATTGGGATAAAGGATATTGATGCTTTGGTTTCATAAAAAAAGCTTCTCTTTCCATCATTTCTTAAAGTTAAAGTTCATTTATCAATTAGGAGAAACATGGATTCATAGAGTAATCTCTTTTCTTTTTTTGATTGGGCGCCATAAACTCATTCCTTGCTTTGGGATAAATGACATTAATGCTTTATTTCGTGAGAAAAGCATCTCTTTGCATTATTTTTTAGTGTTAAAGTTCATTTGTCAATTGGAAGAAACACGGATTCACATGGTAATCTCCTTTCTTTTCATGATTAGGCACTATAAACTCATTCTCCTAAATGGGATAAATGGTATTGATACATCAGTTTCATAAGAAAAGCTTCACTTTTCATCATTTTTTAGAGTGAATGTTCATTATCAATTAGGACAAACATGGATTCAAATAGTAATCTCCTTTCTCTTCATGATTGGGCTCCATTAACTCATTCTCCTCATTAGGATAATTGACGTTGATGCCTTGGTTTCATAAAAAAGGCTTCTCTTTCCACCATTTTTCAGAACTAAAGCTCATTTATCTATTGGGGCAAACATGAATTCAAATAGGAATCCCTTTTCTTTTTATGATTTGGCACCATAAACTCATTCTCTTTATTAAGATGAAAGACATTGATGCTTTGGTTTCATAAGAAAAGCTTCTCTTTTTATCATTTTTTAGAGATAAATTCATTTGTCAATTGGCAAAAGTATGGATTCACATAGTAATCTCTTATTTTTTCTTGATTAGGCATTATAAACTCATTCCCCACTTTGGGATAAATGACATTGATGCTTGGTTTCATAAGAAAAACTTCTTTTTCTATCATTCTTTAGAATTAAATCTCATTTGTCAATTGGGACAAACATAGATTCACAAAATAATCCCCCTTATTTTCATGAATGGGCACCATAAAGTCATTCTCCTTATTAGGATAAAGGATATTGAAGCCTTGGTTTTATAAGATAAGCTTATCTTTCCATTATTTTTTAGTGCTAAATTTCATTTGTCAATTTAGACAAATATGGATTCATAAAATAATCTCCTTTCTTTTCATGATTGTGAAGCATAAACTCATTCTCCTCTTTAGGATAAAAGACATTGATGCTTTGGTTTTATAAGATAGGCTTCTCTTTCCATTTTTTTAGAGCTAAATTTCATTTATCAACTGGGACAAATGTGGATTCACATAGTAATCCTTTCTTTTCATGATTAGGCACCATTAACTCATTCTCCCTGTTGGGATAAATGACATTAATGGTTTGATTTCATAAGAAAAGGTTCTCTTTCCATGTTTAGAGTTAAAGCTCATTTGTCAATTAGTACAAACATGGATTCACAAAATAATCTCTTTTCTTTTCATGATTTGGTAACATAAACTCATTCTCCTTATGAGGATGAAGGACATTGATGCTTTGGTTTTATAAGATAAGCTTCCCTTTCCATTATTTTTTAGAATTAAATTTTATTTGTTAATTAGAACAGACGTGGATTCACAAAATAATCTTCTTTCTTTTCATGATTGGGCAGTATAGACTCATTCTTCTCATTAGGATAAAAGACATTGATGCTTTGGTTTTATAAGATAAGCTTCTCTTTCCATTATTTTTTAGAGCTAAATTTCATTTGTCAATTGGGACAAACATGGATTCACATAGTAATCTCCTTTCTTTCCATGATTGGGCACTATTAACTTATCTTCTTATTGGGATAAATGACATTGATGGTTTAGTTTCATAAAAAAGGCTTCTCTTTCCATCATTTTTTAGAGGTAAAGTTCATTTGTTAATTAGGATAAATGTAGATTCACACTGTAGTCTCCTCTCTTTTCATGATTGGGCAACATTAACTCATTATACTCATTAGGATGAAGGACTTTGATGCTTTTGTTTCATAAGGAAAGCTTTTTTTTCCATCATTTTTTAGAACTAAAGCTCGTTTCTCAATTGGGGCAAACATTGATTCACCTAAGAATCCTTCTTCTTTTAATGATTAGGCACCATCAACTCATTCTCCTTATTGGGATGAAGGACATTGGTTTCATAAGAAAACCTTCCTTTTTCATCATTTTTTAGCGTTAAAGCTCATTTGTCAATTAGGAAAAACACAGATTCACATAGTAATCTCTTTTCTTTTCATGATTCAGCACCATAAACTCATTCGTCGCATTGGGGTAAATAGCATTGATGCTTTTATTTCATAAGAAAAGCCTCTCTTTCCATTAATTTTAGAGTTAAAGTTTATTTGTCAATTGGTATAAACGCAGATTCACATGGTAATCTCTTTTTTTTTTTCATGATTAGGCCCCATAAACTCATTCTCCAAATTGAGATAAATGGCATTGATGCTTCAGTTTCATAAGAAAGGCTTCTCTTTCCATCATTGTTTTAAGTTAAAGTTCATTGTCAAATAGGACAAAGATAGATTCACATAGTAATCATCTTTCTTTTCATGATTGGGCACCATTAACTCATTCTCCTCATTGGGATAAGTTACATTGATGCTTTGGTTTCATACGAAAAGCTTTTCTTTCCATTATTTTTTAGAACTCAATTTCGTTTCTCTATTATGATTGTTTGGATTCGCATGGGAATCCCCTTTCTTTTCATGTTTGGGCATTATAAACCCATTCTCCTCATTGGGATAAATGATGACACCATAAAACCATTCTTTTTATTAGGATGAAGGACATTGATGCTTTGGTTTCATAAGAAAAGCTTCTCTTTCCATCATTTTTTAGAGCTAAAGTTTATTTGTCAATTAGGCAAACACGGATTCACATAATAATATCATTTTTTTCCATGATTGGGCACCATGAACTCATTCCCTGCATTAGGATAAATGGCATTGATGCTTAGGTTACATAAGAAAAGCTTCTCTTTCCATCACTTTTTAGTGTTAAAGTTCATGTGTTAATTAGGGGAAACACAGATTCATAAAATGATTTCCTTTGTTTTCATGATTTGGCACCATTAACTCAATCTCCTCATTAGGATAAGTGACATTGATGCTTTGGTTTCATAAAAAAAGCTTCTCTTTCCACCATGTTTTAGAAGTGAAGTTTGTTTCTCTATTATGACAAGCATGGATTCATATAAAAATCTCTTTTCTTTTCATGATTGGGCACCATAAACTCATTTTCCTCATTGGGATGAATGACATTGATGCTTTGGTTTCGTAGGAAAAGCTTCTTTTCCCATTATTTTTTAGAGTTAAAGTTCTTTTGTCAATTAGGATAAACACAGATTTATAGAGTAATCTCTTTTTGTTTCTTGATTAGGCACCATAAACTCATTCTCCTCATTGGGATAAATGGAATTGACACTTTAGTTTCATAAGAAAGCTTTTTTTTCTATAATTTTTTAGTGTTAAAGCTCATTTGTCAATTAGGACAAGCATGGATTCACATAATAATCTCTTTTCTTATAATGATTAGTCACCATATATTCATTCTCTTCTTTGGGATGAATGACATTGATGCTTAGTTTTAATAAGAAAAGCTTCTCTTTTCATCATTTTTTAGTGTTAAAGTTCATTTGTCAATTGGGACAAATACAGATTCATAAGGTAATCTCCTTTCTTTTAATGATTGGGCACCATAAACTCATTCCATGCATTAGGATAAACGACATTGTTGCTTTGGTTTCATAAAAAAACCTTCTCTCTCAATCATTTTTTAGTGTTAAAATTCATTTGTCAGCTGAGGAAAATGTGAATTCACAATATAATCTCCTTTATTTTCATGATTGGGCACCATTAACTCATTCTCCTTATTAGGATAAATGACATTGATGCTTTGGTTTCATAAGAAAAGCTTTTCCGTCCACCATTTTTTAGAATTAAAATTCGTTTCTTTATTGGGACAAACACGGATTCACATAGGAATCTCCTTTCTTTTCTTGATTGGGCATCATAAACTCATTCACCTTATTAGGATGAATGAAATTGATGCTTTGGTTCATAAGAAAAGCTTCTTTTCCTTTTTTTTAGAGTTAAATTTCATTTGTCAATTAGGACAAATACGGATTCACATAGTAATCTCTTTTCTTTTCATGATTGGGCACGATTAACTCATTTTCCTCATTGGGATAATTGATATTAATGCTTTGGTTTCATAAGATAAGCATCTCTTTCCATCATTTTTTAGTGTTAAAGTTATTTATCAATTGGGACAAACACAGATTCACATAGTAATCTCATTTCTTTTCATGATTGGGCACCATTAACTCATTCTCCTCTTTACAATAAATGACATTGATGCTTTGGTTTCATAAGAAAAACTTCTCTTTCCATCATTTTATAGAACTAAAGCTTGTTTCTCTATTGAGCAAACATGGATTCACATAGGAATCCCCTTTCTTTTCATGATTGGGCACCATAAACTAATTCTTGTCATTAGGATGAAGTACATTGATGCTTCAGTTTCATAAGAAAAGCTTCTGTTTTCATCATGTCTTAGAGTTAAAGTTCATCTGTTAATTGGGAAAAATATGGATTCACTTAGCAATCTTTTTGTTTTTCTTGATTAGGCACCATAAACTCATTGCTTGCTTTGCGATAAATGACATTAATACTTTGGTTTCATAAGAAAAGCTTAGTTTTTCACTATTTTTTAAAATTAAACCTCGTTTGTCAATTGGGACAAACATAGATTCATAGAATGTTCTATTTTCCTTTCATGATTGGGCACCATAAACTCATTCTCCTCATTAGGATGAAAGACATTGATGCTTTGGTGTTATAAGATAAGCTTCTCTTTCCATTATTTTTTAGAACTAAATTTCATTTCTCAATGGGGACAAACATAGATTCACAAAATAATCTCCTTTCATTTCATGATTAGGCAGCATAAACTCATTCTCCTCAGTAGGATGAAATATATTGATGCTTTCGTTTTATAAGATAAGTTTCTCTTTCCATTATTTTTTAGAGCTAAATTTCATTTATCAATTGGGACAAACGTGGATTCATATAGTAACTCTTTTCTTTTCATGATTGGGCACCATTAACTCATTCTCCTTTTTGAGATAAATGACATTGATGGTTCAGTTTCATAAGAAAAGCTTCTCTTCCCATTTTTAGAGTTATAGTTCATTTGTCAATTAGGACAAACACAGATTCACAAAATAATCTCCTCTTTTTTCATGATTAGGCGGCAATATAAACTTATTCTCTTCATTAGGATGAAGAAAATTGATGCTTTGGTTTCATAAGAAAAGCATCTCTTTCCATTTTTTTTAAAACTAAAGCTCATTTTTCTATTAGAACAAGCATGGATTAACATAAGAATCCCCTTTCCTCTAATGATTGGGTACCATAAACTCATTTTCTACATTGGGATAAAGGATATTGATGCTTTTGGTTTCATAAAAAAAGCTTCTCTTTCTATCATTTTTTAAAGTTAAAGTTTGTTTGTCAATTAGGAGAAACATGGATTCATAGAGTAATCTCTTTTCTTTTCTTGATTGGGCACCATAAACTCATTCCTCGCTTTGGGATAAATAAAATTGATGCTTTGTTTTGTAAGAAAAGCATCTCTTTGCATTATTTTTTAGTGTTAAAGTTCATTTGTCAATTGGAAGAAACACGGATTCACATGGCAGTCTCTTTTCTTTTCATGATTAGGCACCATAAACTCATTCTCCTAAATGGGATAAATGGTACTGATACATCAGTTTCATAAGAAAAGCTTCTCTTTCCATCATTTTTTAGAGTAAAAGTTCATTGTCAATTAGGACAAACACGAATTCAAATAGTAATCTCCTTTCTTTTCATGATTGGGCTCTATTAACTCATTCTCCTTATTAGGATAATTGACGTTGATGCTTTCGTTTCATAAAAAAAACTTCCCTTTCTATCATTTTTTAGAACTAAAGCTCGTTTATCTATTGGGACAAATATGAATTCAAATAGGAATCCTTTTTTTTTTTTCATGATTTGGCACCATAAACTCATTCTCCTCATTAGGATGAATGACATTGATGTTTTGTTTTCATAAGAAAATCTTTTTCTTCCATCATTTTTTAGTGTTAAAGTTCATTTATCAATAGGGACAAACACGGATTCATGCAATAATCTTTTTTCTTTTCATGATTGGGCACCATTAACTCATTCTCCTCTTTAGGATAAATGACATTGATGCTTTGGTTTCATACGAAAAGCTTCTCTTTCCATCATTTTTTAGAGTTAAAATTCATTTCATGATTGGGCACCATAAACTGATTCTCCTCATTGGGATGAAGGACATTGATGCTTCGGTTTCATAAGAAAAGCTTCTATTTCCATCATTTTTTAGAGTTAAAGTTCATCTGTTAATTAGGAAAAATATGGATTCACATAGTAATCTTTTTGTTTTTCTTGATTAGGAATCGTAAACTTATTGCCTGTTTTGCGATAAATGACATTAATACTTTGGTTTCATAAGAAAAGCTTATTTTTTCACCATTTTTTAGAATTAAATCTCGTTTGTCAATTGGGACAAACACAGATTCATAAAATGTTTTACTTTCCTTTTATGATTGGGCACCATAAACTCATTCTCCTCATTAGGATGAAAGACATTGATGCTTTGGTTTTATAAGATAAGTTTCTCTTCCATTATTTTTTAGAACTAAATTTCATTTCTCAATGGGGACAAACACAGATTCACAAAATAATCTCCTTTCATTTCATGATTAGGCAGCATAAATTCATTCTCCTCATTAGGATGAAAGATATTCATGCTTTGGTTTTATAAGATAAGTTTCTCTTTCCATTATTTTTTAGAGCTAAATTTCATTTGTCAATTGGGACAAATGCGGATTCACATAGTAATCTCTTTTCTTTTCATGATTGGGCACCATTAACTAATTTTCCCTATTGAGATAAATGACAATGATGGTTCAGTTTCATAAGAAAAGCTTCACTTTCCATTTTTAGAGTTAAAGTTCATTTGTCAATTAGGACAAACACAGATTCACAAAATACTCTCCTCTATTTTCATGATTGGGCAACATAAACTTATTCTCCTTATTAGGATGAAGAACATTGATGCTTTGGTTTCATAAGAAAAGCTTCTCTTTTCATTTTTTTCAAAACTAAAGCTCATTTTTCTATTCGAACAAGTGCGAATTCACATAAGAATCCCTTTCCTCTAATGATTGGGCACCATAAACTCATTTTTCGTATTGGGATAAAGGACATTGATGCTTTGGTTTCATAAAAAAAGCTTCTCTTCCCATCATTTTTTAAAGTTAAAGTTCATTTGTCAATTGGGAAAAACATGGATCCATAAAGTAATCTCTTTTCTTTTCTTGATTGGGCACCATAAACTCATCCCTCGTTTTGGGATAAATGACATTGATTCTTTGTTTCGTGAGAAAAGCATCTCTTTGCATTATTTTTTAGTGTTAAAGTTCATTTGTCAATTGGAAGAAATACGGATTCACATGGTAATCTCCTTTCTTTTCATGATTAAGCACTATAAACTCATTCTCCTAAATGGGATAAATGGTATTGATAGATCAGTTTCATAAGAAAAGCTTCTCTTTCCATCATTTTTTAGAGTGAAAGTTTATCGTTAATTAGGACAAACACGGATTCAAATAGTAATCTCCTTTCTTTTCATGATTGGACTCCATTAACTTATTCTCCTCATTAGGATAATTGATGTTGATGCTTTGGTTTAATAAAAAAAGCTTCTCTGTCCACCAGTTTATAGAACTAAAGCTCGTTTATCTATTGGGACAAACATGAATTCAAATAGGAATCCCTTTTCTTTCCATTATTTGGCACCATAAACTCATTCTCCTCATTAGGATGAAAGACATTGATGCTTTGGTTTCATAAGAAAAGCTTCTCTTTCCATCATTTTTTAGAGTTAAAATTCATTTGTTAATTGGCAAAATATGGATTCACGTAGTAATCTCTTATTTTTTCTTGATTAGGCATTATAAACTCATTCCCTACTTTGGGATAAATGACATGATGCTTTGGTTTTATAAGAAAAGCTTATTTTTCCATCATTCTTTAGAATTAAATCTCGTTTGTCAAATGGGACAAACATAGATTCACAAAATAATCTCCCTTATTTTCTTGAATAGATACCATAAAGTCATTCTCCTTATTAGGATGAAGGATATTGAAGCTTTGGTTTTATAAGGTAAGCTTATCTTTCCATTATTTTTTAGTGCTAAATTTCATTTATCAATTCAGACAAATATGGATTCATAAAATAATCTCCTTTCTTTTCATGATTGTGAAGCATAAACTCATTCTCCTCCTTAGGATGAAAGACATTGATGCATTGGTTTTATAAGATAGGCTTCTCTTTCCATTTTTGTTAGAGCTAAATTTCATTTGTCAACTGGGACAAATGTGGATTCATATAGTAATCTCCTTTTTTTTCATGATTGGGCACCATTAACTCATTCTCCCTATTGGGATAAATGACATTGATGGTTTGATTTCATAAGAAAAGCTCTTCTTTCCATTTTTAGAGTTAAAGCTTATTTGTCAATTAGGACAAACATGGATTCACAAAATAATCTCTTTTCTTTTCATGATTTGGCAACATAAACTCATTCTCCTTATTAGGATAAAGGACATTGATGCTTTGGTTTTATAAGATAAGCTTCCCTTTCCATTATTTTTTAGAATTAAATTTCATTTGTCAATTAGGACAGGCGTGGATTCATAAAATAATCTTCTTTCTTTCCATGATTGGGTAGTATAAACTCATTCTCCTCATTAGCATAAATGACATTGATGCTTTGGTTTCATAAGAAAATCTTTTTTTTCCATCATTTTTTAGTGTTAAAGTTCATTTATCAATAGGGACAAACATGGATTCATGCAATAATCTCCTTTCTTTTCATGATTGGGCACCGTTAACTCATTCTCCTCTTTAGGATAAATGACATTGATGCTCTAGTTTTATAAGAAAAGCTTCTCTTTCCACCATTTGTTTGAACTAAAGTTTGTTTCTCTATTGGGACAAATATGAATTCATGAAGCAGTCCCCTTTCTTTTCATGATTGGGCACCATAAGCTTATTCTACTCATTGAGATGAATGACATTGGTGCTTTGGTTTCATAAGAAAAGCTTATTTTTTGACCATTTTTTAGAATTATTTTTCTTTTGTTAATTGGGATAAACACATATTCGCAAAATAATCTCCTTTATTTTCATGATTGGGCTCCATAAACTTATTCTCCTCACTGGGATGAAAGACATTGATGCTTCGGTTTTATAAGATAAGCTTTTATTTCCATTAGTTTTTAGTGCCAAATTTCATTTGTCAATTGGGACAATATGGATTCATAAAATAATCTCCTTTCTTTTAAAGATTGGCAGCATAAACTCATTCTTCTTATTGGGATGAAGGACATTAATGCTTTGGTTTCATAAGAAAAGCTTCTTTTTCCATCATTTTTTAGAAACAATGTTCATTTGCTAATTAGGACAACCACAGATTCAAATAGTAATCTCCTTTTTTTTCATGATTGGGCATCATTAACTCATTCTCCTCATTAGGATAATTGACATTGATGCTTTGGTTTCATAAGACAAGCTTCTTTATCCATCATTTTTAGTGTTAAAGTTCATTTATCAATTGGGACAAATACAGATTCATATAGGAATCCCCTTTATTTTCATGATTAGGCACCATAAACTTATTCTCCTTATTGGCATGAAGGACAGTGATGCTTTGGTTTCATAAGAAAAGCTTCTTTTTCCATCATTTTTTAGAGTCGAAGTTCATTTGTCAATTGGGACAAACACAGATTCATAAAATAATCTCCTTTATTTTCATGATTGGGCACCATAAACTCATTTTCCTTATAGGATGAAAGACATTGATGCTTTGGTTTTATAAGATAAGCTTATCTTTCTATTATTTTTTAGAGCTAAATTTCATTTGTCAATTGGGAGAAACACATATTCACAAAATAATCTCCTTTTTTTCATGATTAGGCAGCATAAATTTATTCTCCTCATTAGGATAAAAGACATTGATGCTTTGGTTTTATAAGATAAGCTTCTCTTTCCATAAATTTTTAAAGATAAATTTTATTTTTTAATTAGGACAAACGCAGATTCACATAGTAATCTCCTTTCTTTTCATGATTAGACACCATTAACTCATTCTTCTTATTGGGTTAAATGACATTGATGCTTTGGTTTCATAAAAAAGCTCATCTTTCCATCATTTTTTAGTGTTAAAGTTAATTTATCAGTTAAGATTGACATAGATTCACATAATAATCTCTTTTGTTTTCATGATTAAGAACTATAAACTCATTTTCCTCATTGGGATGAATGACTTTGATGCTTTGGCTACATAAGAAAAGCTTCTCTTTCCATTATTTTTTAGAGTTAAAGTTTTTATGCCGATTAGGACCAACACGGATTCACATAGGAATCTCATTTCTTTTCATGATTGAGCACCATAAACTCATTCTCCTCATTAGGAGGAGTGACATGAATGCTTTGGGTTCATAAGAAAAGCTTTTCTTTCCATCATTTTTTAGAGTTAAAGCTTATTTGTCAAATTTGACAAACATGGATTCATATAGTAATCTCATTTCTTTTCATGATTGGGTACTATAAATTCATTTTTTTCATTGGGATAAATGACATTGATACTTTAGCTTCAGAAGAAAATCTTCTCATTCTATCATTTTTTAGTGTTAAGGTTCATTTATCAATAGGAATAAACATGGATTTACATAATAATCTCTTTCCTTTTCATGATTGGGCAGCATTAACTCATTCTCCTTATTAGGATAAATGACATTGATGCTTTGGCTTCATAAGACCTTCTTTTTTCACTAATTTTTAGAACAAAATTTCGTTTCTCTATTTGGACAATCATAGATTCATGATGGAATTCTCTTTTTTTCATTATTAGGCACTATAAACTCATTCTCCTCATTGGGATGAATGACATCGGTGCTTTGGATTTAGAAGAAAAGCTTCTCTTTCCACCATTTTTTAGAATTAAATTTCATTTCTCAATTGAGATAAACACATATTCATAATATAAACTCTTTTATTTTCATGATTGGGCTCCATAAACTCCCTCTCATCACTAGGATGAATGACATTGATGCTTTGGTTTTATAAGATAAGCTTCTCTTCCCAACATTTCTTAGGGCTAAATTTCATTTGTCAATTAGGACAAATATGGATTCACGAAATAATCTTCTTTCTTTTCATTATTATGCAGCCTAAACTCATCTCTTCATTCGGATAAAGGACATGATGCTTTGATTTTATAAGAAAAGCTTCTCTTTCCATCATTTTTTGGAACTAAAGCTCATTTGTCAATTGAGACAAACACATATTCGTAAAATTATATCCTTTATTTTCATGACTGGGCACCATAAACTCATTTTCCTTACAGGATAAAAGACATTGATGTTTTGGTTTTATAAGATAAGCTTCTCTTTCCATTATTTTTTTAGAGCTAAATTTCATTTGTCAATTGGGACAAACACATATTCACAAAATAATATCCTTTCTTTTCATGATTAGGCAGCATAAACTTATTCTCCTCATTAGGATGAAAGACATTGATGTTTTGGTTTTATAAGATAAACTTCTCTTTCCATAATGTTTTAGAGCTAAATTTCATTTTTCAATTGGGACAAATGCAGACTCACATAGTAATCTCCTTTTATTTCATGATTAGACACCATTAACTCATTCTCCTTATTGGGATAAATGACATTGATGCTTTGGTTTCATAAAAAAGCTTGACTTTCCATTATTTTTTAGTGTTAAAGTTAATTTGTCAGTTGGGACAGACATAGATTCACATAATAATCTCTTTTCTTTTCATGATTGGGCGCCATAAACTCATTCTCCTCATTGGGATGAATCAATTGATGCTTTGGCTACATAAGAAAAGCTTCTCTTTCCATCATTTTTTAGAGTTAAAGTTCATTTGCCAATTAGGACCAACACAAATTCACATAGGAATCTTCTTTATTTTCATGATTGGGCACATAAACTCATTCTCCTCATTGGGAGGAATGACATTAATGCTTTGGGTTCATAGGAAAAGCTTTTCTTTCTATCATTTTTTAGAGTTAAAGCTCATTTACCAATTCGGATAGACATGGATTCACATAGTAATCTTATTTCTTTTTCATGATTGGGCACTATAAACTCATTTTCTTCATTGGGATGAATGACATTGATGCTTTGGCTTCATAAGAAAATTTTCTTCTTCTATCATTTTTTAGTGTTAAAGTTTATTTATCAATAGGGACAAACACGAATTTACATAATAATCTCTTTTCTTTTCATGATTAGGCACCATTAACTCACTCTCCTTATTAGGATAAGTGACATTGATGTTTTGGCTTCATAAGAAAAGCTTTTTTTTCCACTAATTTTTAGAATTAAAGTTCGTTTATCTATTGCGACAATCACGGATTCATGATGGAATCCCCTTTCTTTTCATGCTTGGGCACTGTAAACTCACTCTCCTTATTAGGATGAATGACATTGCTGCTTTTGTTTTATAAGAAAAGCTTCTCTTTCTACCATTTTTTAGAATTAAATTTCATTTCTCAATTGAGAAAAACACATATTCACAATATAAACTCTTTTATTTTCATGATTGAGCTCCATAAACTCATTCTCTTCACTGGGATGAAGGACATTGATGCTTTGGTTTTATAAGATAAGCTTCTCTTTCCATCATTTTTTAGAACTAAATTTTATTTGTCAATTGGGACAAATATGGATTCACAAAATAATCTACTTTCTTTACATTATTAGGTAACATAAACTCATCTCCTCATTGGGATAAAGGACATGATGCTTTAGTTTTATAAGAAAAGCTTCTCTTTCCATCATTTTTTAGAACTAATGCTCATTTCTCTGTTGGGACAAACATAGATTCACATAGGAATCCCCTTTCTTTTAATGATTGGTCACCATAACTCATTCTCCACATTGGAATGAAGGATATTAATGCTTTGGATTCATCAAAAAGCTTCTCTTTCCATTAATTTTTAGAGTTAAAGTTCATTTGTTAATTGGAAAAAACACGAATTCAAATAGTAATCTCCTTTCCTTTCTTAGTTGGGCACCATAAACTCATTCTTGGCTTTAGGATAAATGACATTGATGCTTTGGTTTCATAAGACAAGCTTCTCTTTCCATTATTTTTTAGTGTTAAAGTTCATTTGTCAATTGGGACAAACACGGATTGACATGGTAATCTCCTTTCTTTTCATGATTAGGCACCATAAACTTATTCTCCTAATTGGGATAAATGGCATTGATGCTTCGGTTTCATGAGAAAAGCTTATCTTTCCATCATTTTTTAGAGTTAAAGTTTATTTGTCAATTAGGACAAACACAGATTCACATAGTAATCTCCTTTCTTTTCATGATTGGGCACCATTAACTCATTTTCCTCATTGGGATAATCGACATTGATGCTTTGGTTTCATAAGAAAAACTTTTCTTTTTCCATCATTTTTTAGGACAAAAACTTTTCTATTGGGAAAAACACGGATTCACATAGGAATCTCCTTTCATGATTGGGCACCATAAACTCATTTTTCTCATTGGGATAAAGGATATTGATGCTTTCGTTTCATAAGAAAAGCTTCACTTTCCATCATTTTTTAGAGTTGAAGTTCATTTGCCAATTGGGATAAACACAAATTCATAAAATAATCTCTTTTATTTTCATGATTAAGCACCATAAATTCATTTTCCTTATAAGGATGAAAGACATTGATGCTTTGGTTTTATAAGATAAGCTTCTCTTTCCATTATTTTTTAGAGCTAAATTTATTTATCAATTAAGACAAACACGGATTCACAAAATAATCTCCTTTCTTTTCATGATTGGGTAGCATAAACTTATTTTTCTCATTTGGATGAAAGGCATTGATGGTTTGGTTTATACGATAAGCTTCTTTTTCCATAATTTTTTAGAGCTAAATTTCATTTTTCAATTAAAACAAACGCGAATTTACATAGTAATCTCTTTTCTTTTCATGAATAGACACCATTAATTCATTCTACTCATTAGAATAGAGGGCATTGATGCTTTGGTTTCATAAAAAAGCTTTTCTTTCCATCATTTTTAGAGTTAAAGTTAATTTCTCAGTTGGGATAGACATAGATTCACATAATAATTTTCTTTCTTTTCATGATTGGGCACCATAAACTCATTCTTCTCAGTGGGATGAATAACATCGATTCTTTGGCCCATAATCTTTCCATCATTTTTTAAAGTTAAAGTTCATTTGTCGATTAGGACCAACATGGATTCCTATAGGAATCACCTTTCTTTTCATGATTGGGCACCACAAACTCATTTTCCGCATTGGGAGGAATGACATTAATGCTTTGGTTTCATAAGAAAAGCTTCTCTTTCCATCATTTTTTAGAGTTAAAGTTTATTTGTCAATTAGGATAGACATAAATTCACATAGTAATCTTATTTTTTTTCATGATTGGGCACTATAAACTCATTTTATTCATTGGGATGAATGACATTGATGCTTTGGCTTTATAAGAAAATCTTTTTTTTCTATTATTTTTTAGTGTTAAAATTCATTTATCAATTGGGACAAATAGAGATTCACATAACAATCTCCTTTCCTTTCATAATTAGGCAACATTAACTCATTCCCCTCATTGGGATAAATGACATTAATGCTTTGGGTTCATAAGAAAAGCTTCTCTTTCCGCCAATTTTTAGAAATAAAGTTCATTTCTCTATTGGGACAAACATGGATTCATGAAGAAATCCCTTTTCTTTTCATAATTAGGCATCATAAACTCATTCTTCTCATTGGGATGAATGCCATCGGTGCTTTGGTTTCATAAAAAAGAACTTCTCTTTGCATAATTTTTAGAATTAAACTTCGTTTGTCAATTAGGATAAACACATATTCAAAACATAATCTCCTTTATTTTCTTGATTGGGCTCCATAAACTCATTCTCCTCTCAGCGATGAAAGACATTAATGCTTTGGTTTTATAAGTTAAGCTTCTCTTTCCATTATTTTTAGAGCTAAATTTTATTTGTCAATTGGGATAAATATGGATTCATAAAATAATCTCCTTTCTTTTAAAGATTGGGCAGCATAAACTCGTTCTTCTCATTAGGGTGAAGGACATTAATGCTTTGGTTTTATAAGAAAAGCTTTTCTTTCCATTAGTTTTTAGAACTAAAGCTCGTTTATCTATTGGGACAAACACCGATTCACATAGGAATCCCCTTTCTTCTAATGATTGGGCACTATAACTCATTCTCCATATTGGGATGAAGGACATTGATGCTTTGGCTTCATAAGAAAAGCCTATCTTTCCCTTAAAATTTAAAGTTAAAGTTCATTTATTAATTGGGAAAAACATGGATTCACATAGTAATCTCCTTCGTTTCTTGGTCGCGCACCACAAACTCATTCCTCGCATTGGGATAAATGACATTGATGCCTTGGTTTCATGAGACAAGCTTCTTTTTCTATATTTTTTAGTGTTAAAGTTCATTTGTCAATTGGGACAAATATAGATTCACATGGTTATCTCCTTTCTTTTTATGATTGGGCACCATAAACTCATTCTCCTAATTGGGATAAATGGCATTGATGCTTCGATTTCATAAGAAAAGCTACTCTTTCTACTCATTTTTAGAGTTAATGTTCATTTGCTAATTAGGACAAACATGGATTCACATAGTAATCTCCTTTCTTTTCATGACTGGGCACCATAAACTCATTCTCCTCATTGGGAGGAATGACATTAATGCTTTGGTTTCATAAGAAAAGCTTCTCTTTCCATCATTTTTTAGAGTTAAAGTTTATTTGTCAATTAGGATAGACATGAATTCATATAGTAATCTTATTTCTTTTCATGATTGGGCACTATAAACTCATTTTTTTCACTAGGATGAATGACATTGATGCTTTGGCTTTATAAGAAAATCTTCTTTTTCTATCATTTTTTAGTGTTAAAATTCATTTATCAATTGAGACAAACAGAGATTCACATAACAATCTCCTTTCTTTTAATAATTGGACAATATTAACTCATTCCCCTCATTGGGGTAAATGACATTAATGATTTGGGTTCATAAGAAAAGCTTCTCTTTTCACCAATTTTTAGAACTAAAGTTCGTTTCTTTATTGGGACAAACGCGGATTCATGAAGGAATCCCTTTTATTTTCATGATTGGGCACCATAAACTCTTTCTTCTCATTGGGATGAATGACATCGGTGCTATGGTTTCATAGAAAAGAACTTCTCTTTGCATAATTTTTTAGAATTAAACTTCGTTTGTCAATTAGGATAAACACATATTCACAACATAATCTCCTTTATTTTCTTGATTAGGCTCCATAAACTCATTCTTCTCTCTACCATGAAAGACATTAATGCTTTGGTTTTATAAGATAAGCTTCTCTTTCCATTATTTTTTAGAGCTAAATTTCATTTGTCAATTAGGATAAATATGGATTCATAAAATAATCTCCTTTCTTTTAAAGATTGGGCAGCATAAACTCATTCTTCTCATTAGGGTAAAGGACATTAATGCTTTGGTTTTATAAGAAAAGCTTTTCTTTCCATCATTTTTTAGAACTAAAGCTCGTTTGTCTATTGGGACAAACACCGATTCACAGAGGAATCCCCTTTCTTCAAATGATTGGGCACTATAACTCATTCTTCATATTGGGATGAAGGACATTGATGCTTTGGCTTCATAAGAAAAGCTTGTCTTTCTATTAACTTTTAGAGTTAAAGTTCATTTATTAATTGGGAAAAACATGGATTCACATAGTAATCTCCTTTCGTTTCTTGGTCGGGTTCCACAAACTCATTCCTCGCATTGGGATAAATGACATTGATGCCTTGGTTTCATGAGACAAGCTTCTTTTTCTATATTTTTTAGTGTTAAAGTTCATTTGTCACTTGGGACAAATATAGATTCACATGGTTATTTCTTTTCTTTTTATGATTGGGCACCATAAACTCATTCTTCTAATTGGGATAAATGGCATTGATGCTTTGGTTTCATAAGAAAAGCTACTCTTTTCACCTTTTTTTAGAGTTAATGTTCATTTGCTAATTAGGACAAACATGGATTCACATAGTAATCTCCTTTCTTTTCATGATTGGGCACCATTAACTCATTCTCCTCATTGGGATAATTGACATTGATGCTTTGGTTTCATAGACAAGCTTCTCTTTCCATCAGTTTTTAGTGTTAAAGTTCATTTGTCAGTTGGGACAAACACAGATTCATGTAAGAATCCCCTTTATCTTCATGATTGGGCACCATAAACTCATTCTCCTTATTAGGATAAAAGACATTGATGCTTTGGTTCCATAAGAAAAGCTTCTTTTTCTATCATTTTTTGGAGTTAAAGTTCATTTATCAATTGGGACAAACACAAATTCATAAAATAATCTCTTTTATTTTCATGATTGGGCACCATAAACTCATTTTCCTTATAGGATGAAAGACATTGATGCTTTGGTTTTATAAGATAAGCTTCTCTTTCCATTAGTTTTTAGAGCTAAATTTCATTCGTCAATTGGGACAAACATAGATTCATAAAATAATCTACTTTCTTTTCCTGATTAGTCAGCATAAACTTATTCTCCTTATTAGGACGAAAGATATTGATGCTTTGGTTTTATAAGATAAGCTTTTTTTTCCATAATGTTTTAGAGCTAAATTTCATTTTTTAATTGGGACAAATGTGGATTCACATAGTAATCTCATTTTTTTCATGATTATACACCATTAACCCATTCTCCTTACTGGAATAAATAACATTGATGCTTTGGTTTCATAAAAAGCTTCTCTTTCCATCATTTTTTAGTGTTAAAGTTAATTTGTCAGTTGGGAGAGGCATAGATTCACATAATAATCTCTTTTCCTTTCATGATTGGGCACCATAAACTCATTCTCCTTATTGGGATGAATGACATTGATGCTTTAGCTACATAAGAAAAGCTTCTCTTTCCATCATTTTTAAAGTTAAAGTTCATTTGCCGATTAGGACCAACACGATTCATATAGGAATCTCCTTTTTTTTTCATGATTGGGCACCATAAACTCATTCTCTTCATTGGGAGGAATGACATTAATGCTTTGGGTTCATAAGAAAAGCTTTTATTTCCATCACTTTTTAGAGTTAAAGCTTATTTTCGAATTCAAACAGACATGGATTCACATAGTGAGCTCATTGTTTTTCATGATTAGGCACTATAGACTCATTTTCTTTATTGGGATGAATGACATTGATGCTTTGGCTTTATAAGAAAATCTTTTTTTTCTATCATTTTTTAGTGTTAAAGTTAATTTATTAATAGGGACAAACACAGATTTACATAATAATCTCCTTTATTTTGATGATTGGGCACCATTAACTCATTCTCCTTATTAGGATAAATGACATTGATGCTTTGGCTTCATAAGAAAAGCTTTTTTTTCCACTGATTTTTAAAACTAAAGTGCATTTCTCTATTGGGACAATCATGGATTCATGATGGAATCCCTTTTCTTTTCATGATTGGGCATTGTAAACTCATTCTCCTCATTGGGATGAATGACATTGGTGCTTTGGTTTTATAAGAAATGCTTCTCTTTCTGTAAGTTTTTAAAATTAAATTCCGTTTCTCAATTAAGATAAACAAATATTCATAATATAAACTCCTATATTTTTATGATTGGGCTCTATAAACTTATTCTCTTCACTGAGATGAAAGAGATTGATGCTTTGGTTTTATAAGATAAGCTTCTCTTTCCATTATTTTTTAGAGCTAAATTTCATTTGTCAATTGGGATAAATATGGATTCATGAAATAATCTCCTTTCTTTTCATTATTAGGTAGCATAAACTTATCTCCTCATTAGGATAAAGGACATGATGCTTTGGTTTTATAAGAAAAGCTTCTCTTTTCATTAATTTTTAGAGTTAAAGTTCATTTGTTAATTGGAAAAAACATAGATTCACATAGTAATCTCGTTTCCTTTCTTAGTTAGGCACCACAAACTCATTCCTAGCTTTGGGATAAATGACATTAATGCTTTGGTTTCATAAGGCAAGCTTCTATTTCCATTATTTTTTAGTGTTAAAGTTCATTTGCCAATTGGGGCAAATACGAATTAACATGGTAATCTATTTTCTTTTCATAATGGGGCACCATAAACTTATTCTCCTAATTGGGATAAATGGCATTAATGCTTCAGTTTCATAAGAAAAGCTTCTCTTTCCATCATTTTTTAGAGTTAAAGTTCATTTGTCAATTAGGACAAATACAGATTTACATAGTAATCTCCTTTCTTTTCATGATTGGGCACCATTAACTCATTCTCCTCATTGAGATAATCGGCATTGATGTTTTGGTTTCATAAGAAAAGCTTTTTTTTTCCACCATTTTTTTATTGGGACAAACACGGATTCGCATAGGAATCCTCTTTCATGATTGGGCACCATAAACTCATTTTCCTCATTGGGATGAAGGACATTGATGCTTTTGTTTCTTAAGAAAAGCTTCTTTTTCCATCATTTTTTAGAGATAAAGTTTATTTGCCAATTGGGACAAACATAAATTCATCAAATAATCTCCTTTATTTTCATGATTGGGCACCATAAATTCATTTTCCTTATAAGGTTAAAAGGCATTGATGCTTTGGTTTTATAAGATAAGCTTCTCTTTCAATTATTTTTTAGAGCTTAATTTATTTGTCAATTGGGACAAACACGGATTCACAAATTAATCTCCTTTATTTTCATGATTGGGCAGCATAAACTGATTCTCCTTATTAGGATGAAAGGCATTGATGGTTTGGTTTATAAGATAAGCTTCTTTCTCCATAATTTTTTAGAGCTAAATTTTATTTGTCAATTGGGACAAACATGGATTCATATAGTAATCTCTTTTCTTTTCATGATTAGACACCATTATAATAGAGGGCATTGATCTTTGGTTTCATAAAAAAGCTTCTCTTTCCATAATTTTTAGTGTTAAAGATAATTTCTCAATTGGGACAGACATAGATTCACATAATAATCTCTTTTCTTTTTATGATTGGGCACCATAAACTCATTCTCCTCGGTGGGGTGAACCACATTAATGCTTTGGCTCCATAATCTTTCTATTATTTTTTAGAGGTAAAGTTATTTGTTGATTAGGACCAACACAGATTCACATAGGAATCTCCTTTCTTTTCATGATTGGGCACCATAAACTCAT
Organism: Adansonia rubrostipa; assembly: GCA_038381775.1. Taxonomy (NCBI): domain Eukaryota; kingdom Viridiplantae; phylum Streptophyta; class Magnoliopsida; order Malvales; family Malvaceae; genus Adansonia; species Adansonia rubrostipa. Next base: position 36,590 of record JBBYHM010386891.1, on the reverse strand, counting down.
TCTCCTCATTAGGAGGAATGGCATTAATGCTTTGCTTTCATAAGAAAAGCTTCTCTTTCCATCATTTTTTAGAGTTAAAGTTTATTTGTCAATTAGGATAGACATGGATTCACATTGTAATCTCATTTTTTTTCATGATTGGGCACTATAAACTCACTTTCTTCACTGGGATGAATGACGTTGATCCTTTGGATTCATAAGAAAATATTTTTTTCTATCATTTTTAGTGTTAAAGTTAATTTTTTAATAGGGACAAACTGAGATTCATATAACAATCTCCTTTCTTTTTATAATTAGGCACCAATAACTCATTCCCTTCATTGGGATAAATGGCATTTATGCTTTAGTTTCATAAGATAAGCTTCTCTTTCCATTAATTTTTAGAACTAAAGTTCGTTTCTCTGTTGGGACAAACATGGATTGATGAAGGAATCCCCTTTCTTTTCATGATTGGGCACCATAAACTAATTCTTCTCATTGGGATGAATGACATTGGTGCTTTGGTTTCACAAGAAAAGCTTTTCTTTGCATAATTTTTTAGAATTAAACTTCGTTTGTCAATTGGGATAAATAATTATTCACAAGATAATCTCCTTTATTTTCTTGATTCGGCTCCATAAACTCATTCTCCTCTCTACGATGAAAGACATTGATGCTTTGGTTTTTTAAGATAAGCTTCTCTTCCCATTATTTTTTAGAGCTAAATTTCATTTGTCAATTGAGACAAATATGGATTCATAAAATAATCTCCTTTCTTTTCATGATTGTGTAGCATAAACTCATTCTCTTCATTGGGATGAAGGACATTAATGCTTTGGTTTCATAAGAAAAGCTTCTATTTTTATTATCTTTTAGAACTAAAGCTCGTTTCTCTATTGGGACAAACATGGATTCACATAGGAATCCCATTTCTTCTAACAATTAGGCGCCATAACTTATTCTTCATATTGGGATGAAGGACATTGATGCTTTGGTTTCATAAGAAAAGCTTCTATTTACATTAATTTTTAGAGTTAAAGTTCGTTTGTTAATTGGGAAAAACATGATTTGCATAGTAATCTCCTTTATTTTCTTAGTTGGGCACCATAAACTTATTCTTGGCTTTGGGATAAATGATATTGATGCTTTGGTTTCATAAGACAAGCTTCTCTTTCCATTATTTTTTCGTGTTGAAGTTCATTTGTCAATTGGGACAAACACGGATTCACATGGTAATCTCCTTTGTTTTAATGATTGGGCACCATAAACTCATTCTCCTACTTGGGATAAATGATATTGATGCTTCGATTTTAGAAGAAAAGCTTCTCTTTTCATCATTTTTTAGAGTTAAAGTTCATTTATCAATTAGGATAAACACGGATTCCCATGGTAATCTCTTTTATTTTCATGATTGGGCACCATTAACTTATCCTCCTTATTTGGATATTTAACATTGATGCTTTGGTTTCATAAGAAAAGTTTATTTTTTTATTGGGACAAATACAGATTCACATGGAATCCCCTTTCTTTTTATGATTGGGCACCATAAACTCATTCTCTTCATTAGGAGGAATGACATTAATGCTTTGGTTTCATAAAAAAAGCTTCTCTTCCATTATTTTTTTAGGTAAAAGTTCATTTGTCAATGAGGATAAACATGGATTCACATAGTAATCTCATTTCTTTTCATGATTGGGCACCATAAACTCATTTCTTCAGTGGGATAGATGACATTATTACTTCGACTTCATAAGAAAATCTTTTTTTCTATCATTTTTTAGGGTTAAAGTTCATTCATCAATAGGGACAAATACAGATTAACATAATAATCTCCTTTACTTTCATGATTGGGCATCATAACTCATTCTCATAATTGGGATAAATGACATTGATGCTTTGGCTTCATAAGAAAAGCTTCTCATTCCACTAATTTTTAGAATAAAAGTTCATTTCTCTATTAGGAAAAACATGAATTCATAAAAAGAATCTGCTTTCTTTTCATGATTAGGCACCAGAAACTCATTTTCCTCATTGGGATAAATGATATCGGTGCTTTGGTTTCAATGAAAAGCTTTTCTTTCTAGCATTTTTTGAATTAAACTTTATTTGTCAATTGGGATAAACACATATTCACAATATAATCTCTTTTATTTTTATGATTGGGCTCCATAAACTCATTCTCCTCTCTAGGATGAAAGACATTGATGCTTTGATTTTATAAGATAAGCTTCCCTTTCCATTATTTTTTAGAGCTAAATTTCATTTGTCAATTAGGATAAATATGGATTCACAAAATAATCTCCTTTCTTTTCATGATTGCGTAGCATAAACTCATTCTCTTCATTGGGATGAAGGACATTAATGCTTTGGTTTCATAAGAAAAGCTTCTCTTTTCATCATTTTTTAGATCTAAAGCTTGTTTCTCTATTGGGACAAACATGGATTCACATAGGAATCTCCTTTCTTCTAATGATTGGGTGCCATAACTCATTCTCTATATTGGGATGAAGGACATTGATGCTTTGGTTTCATAAGAAAAGCTTCTCTTTGCATTAAGTTTTAGGTTAAAGTTCGTTTGTTAATTGGGAAAAACATGATTAGCATAGTAATCTCCTTTTTTTTTTTGGTTGGGCACCACAAACTCATTCCTGGCTTTGGGATAAATGACATTGATGCTTTAGTTTCATAAGACAAGCTTCTCTTTCCATTATTTTTTAGTGTTAAAATTCATTTGTCAGCTGAGACAAACACGGATTCACATAGGCCCTTTATTTTCATGATTGGGTGCCATAAACTCATTCTCTTCATTGCGATGAAGGACATTGATGCTTTGGCTTCATAAGAAAAGCTTCTTTTTCCATTATTTTTCAGAGTTAAAGCTCATTTGACAATTGGGATAAACATAGATTCATAAAATAATCTCCTTTTTTTTCATGACTGGGCACATAAACTCATTTTCCTTATATAGATGAAAGACATTGGTGCTTTGGTTTTATATGATAAGCTTCTCTTTCCATTATTTTTTGGAGCTAAATTTCATTTGTCAACTAGGACAAACATGGATTCACAAAATAATCTCCTTTCTTTTCATGATTGGGCAGCATAAACTTATTCTCCTAAGTAGGATGAAAGACATTGATGCTTTGGTTTTATAAGGTAAGCTTCTTTTTCCATAATTTTTTAGAGCTAAATTTCATTTGTCAATTAGGACAAACACGAATTCAAATAGTAATCTCCTTTCTTTTCATGATTAGACACCATTAACTCATTCTCCCTTTTGGGATAAATGATATTGATGCTTTGGTTTCATAAAAAAGCTTCTTTTTTCCATATTTTTTAGTGTTAAAGTTAATTTGTCAGCTGGGACAGACACAGATTTATATAATAATCTCCTTTCTTTTCATGATTAGGCACCATAAACTCATTCTTCTCATTGGGATGAATGACATTAATGCTTTGGCTCCATAAGAAAAACTTTTTTTCCACCATTTTTTAGAGTTAAAGTTCGTTTATCGATTATGATCAACACGGATTGACATAGGAATCTCCCTTCTTTTCATGATTGGGCACCATAAACTAATTCTCCTCATTAGGAAGAATGACATTAACACTTTGGTTTCATAAGAAAAGCTTCTCTTTCCATGATTTTTTAGAGTTAAAGTTTTTTTGTCAATTAGGATAGACATGGATTCATATAGATAAACTCATTTTCTTTATTCATATGAATGACATTGATGCTTTGGCTTCGTAAGAAAATCTTCTCTTTCTATCATTTTTTAGTGTTAAAGTTCATTATCAATTAGGATAAACAGTGATTCACATAATAATCTACTTTTTTTTCATGATTGGGCACCATTAACTCATTCTCCTCTTTAGGATAAATGACATTGATGCTTTGGCTGCATAAGGAAAGCTTCTCTTTCCACTAATTTTTAGAGCTAAAGTTCATTTGTCTATTAGGACAAACACAGATTCACAAAGCAATCCCCTTTTTTTCATGATTGGGCACCATAAACTCATTCTCCTCATTGGGATGAATGACATCAGTGCTTTGGTTTCACAAAAAAAGCTTATCTCTCTACCATTTTTTAAAATTAAATTTTGGTTGTCAATTGGGATAAACACATATTCACAATATAATCTCCTTTTTTTTCATGATTGGGCTCCTTAAACTCATTATCCTCTTAGGGATGAAAGACATTGATGCTTTAGTTTTATAAGATAAGCTTCTTTTTCCATTATTTTTTAGAGCTAAATTTCATTTTTCAATTGGGACAAATATGGATTCACAAAATAATCTCCTTTCTTTTCATGATTACGCAATATAAACTCATTCTTCCCATTGGGATAAAGGACATTAATGCTTTGGTTTTATAAGAAAAGCTTTTCTTTCCATCATTTCTTAAAACTAAATATCATTTTCTATTGGGACAAACATGGATTCACATAAGAATCCCTTTTCTTCTAATGATTGGGCGCTATAACTTATTCTCTATATTGCGATAAAGGACATTGATGCTTTGGTTTCATAAGAAAAGCTTCTCTTTCCATTATTTTTTAGAGTTAAAATTCGTTTGTTAATTTGGAAAAACATGGATTCCAATAGTAATCTCCTTTCTTTTCTTAGTTGGGCACCACAAACTCATTACTGGCTTTGGAATGAATGACATTGATGCTTTGGCTTCATAAGACAAGCTTCTTTTTCCATCATTTTTTTAGTGTTAAAGTTCATTTGTCAATTGGGACAAACAAGGATTCACATAGAAATCTTGTTTCTTTTTATGATTGGGCACCATAAACTCATTCTCCTCAGTGGGAGGAATGACATTAATGCTTTGGTTTCATCAGAAAAGCTTATCTTTCCATTACTTTTTAGAGTTAAAGTTAATTTGTCAATTAGGACAAACATGGATTCGTATAGTAATCTCGTTTCTTTTCATGATTAGGCACTATAAACTTATTTTTTTCATTGGGATGAATGACATTTATGCTTTGGCTTCATAAGAAAATCTTCTCTTTCTATCATTTTTTAGTGTTAAAGTTCATTTATCAATAAGGACAAACATGGATTCAAGTAATAATCTCCTTTCTTTTTATAATTGGGCACCATTAACTTATTCTTGTCATTGGGATAAATGACATTGATGCTTTGGCTTCATAAGAATGCTTTTATTTCCATCATTTTTTAGTGTTAAAGTTCATTTATCAATAGGGACAAACATGGATTCACATAGTAATCCCCTTTCTTTTCATGATTAGACACCATTAACTCATTCTCCTTATTGGGATAAATGACATTGATGGTTTGGTTTCATAAAAAAGCTTCTCTTTCCATCATTTTTTAATGTTAAAGTTAATTTGTCAGTTGGGACAGACACAGATTCACATAATAATCTCCTTTCTTTTCATGATTCGGCACCATAAACTCATTCTCGTCATTGGAATGAATGACATTAATGTTTTGGCTCCATAAGAAAAGCTTCTCTTTCCATCATTTTTTAGAGTTAAAGTTTATTTGTCAATTAGGACCAACACAGATTCACATAGGAATCTCTTTTTTCTTCATGATTAGCCACCATAAACTTATTCTCCTCATTGGGAGAAATGACAATCTTTGGTTTCATAACAAAAGATTTTCCTCCCATCATTTTTTAGAGTTAAAGTTCATTTATCAATTAGGGTAGACATGGATTCACATAGTAATCTCATTTCTTTTCATGATTGGGCACTATAAACTCATTTTCTTCACAGGGATGAATGACATTGATGCTTTAGCTTCATAAGAAAATCTTCTCTTTCTATCATTTTTTAGTGTTAAAGTTTATTTATCAATTGGGACAAACATGGATTTATATAATAATCTCTTTTATTTTCGTGATTAGGGACCATTAACTCATTCTCCTCATTGGGATAAATGATATTGATGCTTTGGCTTCATAAGAAAAGCTTCTCTTTCCACCATTTTTTGGAACTAAAGTTCATTTCTCTATTGGAACAAACACAGATTCATGATTGAATCCTCTTTCTTTTCATGAATGGGCACCGTAAACTTATTTTCCACATTGGGATGAATGACATTGGTGCTTTGGTTTCATAAAAGAAGCTTCTCTTTTCACTAATTTTTAGAATTAAATTTTGTTTATCAATTGGAATAAACACATATTCACAAAATAATCTCCTTTATTTTCATGATTGGGCTCTATAAACTCATTCTCCTCACTGGGATGAAAAATATTAATGCTTTGGTTTTATAAGATAAGCTTCGCTTTCCATTATTTTTAGAGCTAAATTTCATTTGTCAAGTGGGACAAACATAGATTCACAAAATAATCTCCTTTCTTGTCTTAATTGCGTAGCATAAACTCTTTCTCCTCATTGGGATGAAGGACATTGATGCTTTGGTTTCATAATAAAAGTTTTTCTTTCCATCTTTTTTTTTGAACTAAAACTCATTTCTCTGTTGGGACAAACACGGATTCATAAGGAATCCCCTTTCTTCTAATGATTAGGCACCATAACTCATTCTCCATTTTATGATGAAGGACATTGATGCTTTGGTTTCATAAGAAAAGCTTCTCTTTTCATTAATTTTTAGAGTTAAAGCTCGTTTGTTAATTGGGAAAAACACGAATTCATATAGTAATCTCCTTTCTTTCCTTGGTTGGGCACCACAAACTATTTCTTTGCTTTGGGATAAATGACATTGATGCTTTGGTTTTATAAGACAAGCTTTTCTTTCAATCATTTTTTGGTGTTGAAGTTCATTTGTTAATTGGGACAAGCATGGATTCACATGGTAATCTCCTTTTTTTTCATGATTGGGCACCATAAACTCATTTTCCTAATTGGGATAAATAGCATTGATGCTTTGGTTTCATAAGTAAAGCTTCTCTTTCCATCATTTTTTAGAGTTAAAGTTCATTTGTCAATTAAGACAAACACGGATTCACATAGTAATCTCCTTTCTTTTCATGATTGGGCACCATTAACTTATTCTCCTCATTGAGATAATTGACATTGATGCTTTGGTTTCATAAGAAAAGTCTCCTCTTCCACCATTTTTTAGAACTAAAGCTCGTTTCTCTATTAGGACAAATACTAATTCAGATAGGAATCCCCTTTCTTTTCATGATTAGGCACCACAAACTTATTGTCCTTGTTAGGAGAAATGACATTAATGGTATAGTTTCATAAGTAAAGCTTCTCTTTTCATCATTTTTTAGAGTTAAAGTTCATTTGTCAATTAGGATAGACATTGATTCACATAGTAACCTCATTTCTTTTTATGATTGGGCACCATAAACTTATTTTCTTTATTGGGATGAATGACATTGATGCTTTGGCTTCATAATTTCCATCATTTTTTAGTGTTAAAGTTTATTTATCAATAGGGACAAACACGGATTCACATAATAATCTCCTTTCTTTTTAGGATTGGGCCCCATTAACTCATTCTCCTCATTGGGATAAATGACATTGATGCTTTGGCTTCGTAAGAAAAGCTTCTCTTTCCACCTTTTTTTAGAACTAAAGTTTATTTCTCGATTGGGACAAATACGGATTCACATAGGAATCCCTATTGTTTTCATAATTAGGCACCATAAACTTATTCTCCTTATTGGGATGAAGGACATTAATGCTTTGGTTTCATAAGAAAAAGCTTCGTTTTCCATCATTTTTTAGAGTTGAAGTTCATTTCTCAGTCGGGACAAACACAGATTCATAAAATAATATCCTTTATTTTCATAATTGGGCACCATAAACTTATTTTCCTTATAAGGATGAAAGACATTGATGCTTTGATTTTACAAGATAACCTTCTATTTCCATTATTTTTTTTGAGCTAAATTTCATTTGTCAATTAGGTCAAACATGGATTCACAAAATAAGCTCCTTTCTTTTCATGATTGGGTAGCATAAACTTATTTTCCTCATTAGGATGAAAGACATTGATACGTTGGTTTTATAAGATAAGCTTCTCTTTCCATAATATTTTAATGCTAATTTCATTTGTCAATTGGGACAAACACGGATTCACATAGTAATCTCTTTTCATTTCATGATTAGAAACCATTAACTCATTCTCCTTATTGGGATAAATGACATTGATGCTCTGGTTTCATAAAAAAGCTTCTCTTTCCATCATTTTTTAGAGTTAAAGTCAATTTGTCAGTTGGGACAGACACGAATTCAAATAATAATCTCCTTTCTTTTCATGATTGGGCACCATAAACTTATTCTCTTTATGAGGATGAATGGATTGATGCTTTGGTTTCATAAGAAAATCTTCTCTTTCTATCATTTTTTTATGTTAAAGTTCATTTATCACTAGGGACAAACACGGATTCACATAATAATCTCTTTTCTTTTAATGATTGGACACCATTAACTCATTTTCCTAATTGGGATAAATGATATTAATTCTTTTGTTTCATAAGAAAAGATTCTCTTTCCACTATTTTTAGAACTAAAGTTTGTTTCTTTATTGGGACAAATATGGATTCACGAAGGAATCCCTTTTTTTTCATGGTTGGGCACCATAAACTCGTTCTTTTCATAGGGATGAATGACATTGGTACTTTAGTTTCATAAGAAAAGCTCTTTTTCCATCATTTTTTAGAATTGAATTTTGTTTGTCAATTAGGATAAACACATATTCCCAAAATAATCTCCTTTATTTTCATGATTGGGCTCCATAAACTCATTCTCCTCACTGGGATGAAAGACATTGATGCTTTGGTTTTATAAGTAAGCTTCTCTTTCCATCATTTTTCGGGCTAAATTTCATTTGTCAATTGAGAGAAACAAGGATTCACAAAATAATCTACTTTCTTTTCATGATTGGGTAGCATAAACTCATTCTCCTCATTAGGATAAAGGACATTGATGCTTTGGTTTCATAACAAAAGCTTATCTTTCCATCATTTTTTTGATCTAAAACTCATTTCTCTGTTGGGACAAACACGAATTCGCACAGGAATCCCCTTTCTTCTAATGATTAGACACTACAACTCATTCTCTATACTAGGATGAAGGACATTGATGCTTTGGTTTCATAAGAAAAGCTTCTGCTTCCATTCACTTTTAGAGTTAAAATTTATTCGTTAATTGGGAAAAACACGGATTCACATAGTAATCTCCTTTCTTTTCTTAGTTGGGTACCATAAACTTATTCCTTCCTTTGGGATAAATGGCATTGATGCTTTGGCTTCATAAGACAAGCTTTCCTTTCTATCATTTTTCAGTGTTAAAGTTAACTTGTCATTTAGGACAAACACAGATTCACATGGCAATCTCCTCTCTTTTCAAGATTAGGTACCATAAATTCATTCTCTTAATTTGGATAAATGGCATTGATGCTTTAGTTTCACAAGAAAAGCTTATCTTTCCATCATTTTTTGGAGTTAAAGTTCATTTGTCAATTAGGACAAACACGAATTCATATAGTAATCTCCTTTCTTTGCATGAATGGGCACCATAAACTCATTCTCCTCATTGGGATGAAGAACATTGATGCTTTGGTTTCATAAGAAAAACTTTTATTTCCATCATTTTTTAGAGTTGAAGTTCATTTGTCAATTGGGATAAACACAGATTCATAAAATAATCTCCTTTATTTTTATGATTAGGCACCATAAACTCATTTTCCTTATAAGGATAAAAGACATTGATGCTTTGGTTTTATAAGATAAGCTTCTCTTTCTATTATTTTTTAGAGCTAAATTTCATTTGTCAATTAAGACAAACATGAATTCACAAAATAATCTCTTTTCTTTTCATGATTGGGCAGCAGAAACTTATTTTCCTCATTAGGATGAAAGACATTGATGCTTTGGTTTTATAAGATAAGCTTCTCTTTCCATTATTTTTAAAGCTAAATTTCATTTGTCAATTGCGACAAATGTAGATTCACATAGTAATCTTCTTTCTTTTCATGATTAGACACCACTTACTCATTCTTCTAATTGGGATAAATAACATTAATGTTTTGGTTTCATAAGAAAATCCTCTTTTTCTATCATTTTTTAATGTTAAAGTTCATTTATTAATAGGGACAAACACGGATTCACATCATAATCTTCTTTTTTTTTATGATTAGGCATCATTAACTCGTTCTCTTCATTGGGATAAATAACATTATTGCTTTGGTTTCATAAGAAAAGCTTCTCTTTCCACCATTTTTTAAACTAACATTTGTTTGTCTATTAGGACAAACACGGATTCACAAAAGAATCCTTTTTTTTTCGTGATTGGGCACCAAAAACTCATTCTCCTTATTGGGATAGGTGACATTGATGCCTTTGTTTTATAAGAAAAGCTTCTCTCCCTATCATTTTTTAGAGTTAAAGTTTATTTGACAATTGGGACAAGCACGGGTTTATATAGTAATCTCCTTTTTTTTCTTGATACGACACTATAAACTTATTCCTCACATTCGGATAAACGACATTAATGCTTTGGTTTCATTAAAAAAACCTTCTCTTCCCTCTATTTTTTGGAATTAAATTTCGTTTGTCAAATGGGATAAACACAGATTCACAAAATTATCTCTCTTATTTTCATGATTGGGCACCATAAACTCATTCTCCTCATTGGGATATAGGGCATTGATGCCTTGGTTTCATAAGAAAAGCTTCTCTTTCCATCATTTTTTAGAGCTAAAGTTCATTTGTCAATTGGTACAAACATGGATTCACATAGTAATCTCCTTTCTGTTTATGATTAGGCACTATAAACTCATTCTCTGCATTGGGATAAATGACATTGATGCTTTGGTTTCATAAGAAAAGGTTCTTTTTCCATCACTTTTTAATGTTAAAGTTTAGTTGTCAATTGGGACAAAATAATCTCCTTTCTTTTCATGATTGGGCACTATTAACTCATTCTCCTCATTAGGATAAATGAATTGATGCTTTGGTTTCATAAGAAAATCTTCTCTTTCCACCATTTTTTGGAATTAAAGTTAATTTCTCTATTAGGACAAACATGAATTCACAAAGCAATCTCCTTTCTTTTCATGATTGGGCATCATAAACTCATTATCCTTCTTGGGATGAATCACATTAATGCTTTGGTTTCATAAGAAAAGCTTCTCTTTCAATCATTGTTTAGAGTTAAAGCTCATTTATCAATTCGAACAAACATGAATTCATATAGGAATCTCCTTTTTTTCATTATTGGGCACCATAAACTCATTCTCCTTATTGGGATGAATGACATTGATTCTTTGGTTTCATAGGAAAAGCTTTTTTTTCCATTATTTTTTAGAGTTAAAGTTCATTTGTCAATTAGGACAAACATGGATTCACATATTAATCTCTTTTCTTTTCATTATTGGGCACCATAAACTCAGTCTCCTCATTGGGATGAATGACATTGATGCTTTTAATGTTAATGTTCATTTGTCAAAGGGACGAACATGAATTCACATAATAATCTTTTTTCTTTTAATGATTAGGCTCCATAAATTTATTCCTCGTATTAGGATAAATCGCATTGATGCTTTAGTTTCATAAGAAATGTTTCTCTTTCCATTATTTTTAAAAGTTAAGGTTCATTTGTCAATTACGACAAACACGGATTCACATAGTAATCTCTTTTCTTTTCATGATTAGGCACCGTTAACTCATTCTCCTCATTGGGATAAATGACATTGATGTTTAGTTTCATGAGAAAAGCCGCCATTTCCATCATATTTTAGTGTTAAAGTTCATTTTTCTATTAGGACAAACACGGATTCACATAAGAATCTTTTTTCTTATCATGATTGGGCACCATAAACTCATTCTTCTGATTGGGATAAATGACATTGATGCTTCGGTTTCATGAGAACAGCTTCCCTTTCCATCATTTTCTAGTGTTAAAGTCCATTTATCAGTTGGGTCAAGCATGGATTCACCAAATAATTTCCTTTCTTTACTTGATTGGGCACCATAAACTTATTCTCCTCATTGAGATAAAAGACATTGATGCTTTGGTTTCACAAGAAAAGCTTCCCTTTTCATCATTCTTTAGGGTTAAAGTTCATTGCAATTGAGATAAACATAGATCTATAAAGGAATCTCTTTTCTTTTCATGATTAGGCACCATAAACTCATTCCTCGTATTAGGATAAATGACATTCGTGCTTTCATTTAATAAGAAAAGCTTTTTTTTTCCTTTACTTTTTAGTGTTAAAGTTCATTTGTTAATTAGGACAAACATGAATTTACAAAATAACCTCCTTTTTTTCTATGATTGGGTGCCATAAACTTATTCTTCTCATTGGGATAAATTACATTGATACATTGGCTTTAAAAGAAAAGCTTCCTTTTCCATCAATTTTCATGGTTAAAGTTCATTTGTCATTTAGGACAAACATGGAATCACATAATGATCTCATTTCTTTTCATAATTGGGCATCATAAACTCATACTCCTCATTGGGATGACGGACATTAATGCTTTGGTTTCATAAGAAAAGCAACTCTTTCCATTAATTTTTAGAGTTAAAGTTCATTTGTCAATTACAACAAACATGAATTCATATAGTAATCTCCTTGCTTTTCTTGATTGGGCACCACAAACTCATTCCCCACTTTGAGATAAATGACATTGATGCTTTGGTTTCATAAGAAAAGCTTCTCTTTTCACCTTTTTTTAGAATTAAATTTCATTTGTCAACTGGGATAAACACGGATTCACAAAATAATCTCCTTTCTTTTCTTGATTGGGCACCATAAACACATTCTCCTTGTTAGGATGAAAGACATTAATGCTTTGGTTTCATAAGAAATGCTTTTCATTTCATCCTTTTCTAGAGCTAAGTTCATTTGTCAATTGGGACAAACAAGGATTCACATAGTAATCTCCTTTCTTCTTATGATTGGGCTCCATAAACTCATTCCCCATATTAGGATAAATGACATTAATGCTTTGGTTTCATAAGAAAAGTTTCTCTTTCCATCATTTTTAGAGTTAAATTCATTTATCAATTGGGACAAACACAGATTCACACAATAATCTTTTTTCTTTTCATGATAAGGCACGATAAACTCATTATCCTTATTGGGATGAATGACATTGATGCTTTAGTTTTAAAAGAAAAACTTTTCTATCCACCATTTTTTAGAATTAAACTTCGTTTGTCAATTGGGACAAATAAGGATTTACATAGTAATCTCCTTCCTTCTCATGATAGAGCACTATAAACTTGTTCTCCTTATTGGGATAAATAATATTGAAGCTTTGGTTTCCTAAAGAAGCTTCTCTTTCCATCATTTTTTTAAAGTTAAAGTTAACTTATTAGTTGGGGCAAACACAGATTTTCATAATAATCTCCTTTCTTTTCATGATTAGGCACCATAAACTCATTCTCCCTATTAGGATGAATGATATTGATGCTTTGGTTTCTTAAGAAAAGCTTCCTTTTCCATCATTTTTTAGAGCTAAAGTTCATCTGTCAGTTGGGACTCACACGAATTCACAAAGTAATCTCTTTTCTCTTCATGATTGGGCACCATAAACTCATTCTCCTTATTGGGATAAATGACATTGACGCTTTGGTTTCATAAGAAAAGCTTCTCTTTCCATCATTTTTAGAGTTGAAGTTTATTTGTCAGTTAGGGCAAACACAAATCCACATAGTAATCTTCTTTCTTTTCATAATTAGGCACCGTAAACTCATTCTCCTCAATGGGATAAATGATGCTTTGGTTTCATAAGAAAATCTTCTCTTTCCACCATTTTTATTGTTAAAGTTTAATTATCAATTGGGACAAACATGTATTAACATGATAATCTCTATTCTTTTCATGATTAGGCACCATTAACTCATTCTCCTCATTGGGGTAAATGATATTGATGCTTTGGTTTCATAAAAAACCTTCTCTTGCCATCATTTTTTAGTGTTAAAATTATTTTGTCAGAGGGGACAAACACAAATTCACATAATAATCTCCTTTCTTTTCATGATTAAGCACCATAAACTCGTTCTCCTTATTGGGATGAATGACATTGATGCTTTGGTTTCATAAGAAAAGCTTCTCTTTTCGTAATTTTTTAGAGTTAAAGTTCATTTGTAAATTGGGACAAATACGGATTTACATTACAATCTGCTTTCTTTTTATGATTGGGCACCATAAACTCATTCTTGTCATTAGGATGAATGGCATTGATACTTTGGTTTCAAAAAAAAAACTTTTCCTTTCACCATTTTTTTAAATTAAAGTTCATTTATCAATTAGGACAAACAAGGATTCACATAGTAATCTCCCCTCCTTTCATGATTGCGCACCATTAACTCATTCTCCCTACTGGGATAAATGACATTGATGGTTTGGTTTCATAAAAAAAAACCTTCTTTTTCCATTATTTTTTAGTGTTAAAGTTAATTTGTTAATTAGGACAAATACGGATTCACATAGTAATCTCCTTTCTTTTCATGATTGGGCACCATAAACTTAATCTCCTCATTAGGATGAATGACATCGATGATTTGGTTACAAAAGAAAAACATCTCTTTCTGCCATTTTTTAGAATTAAAGTTCATTTGTCAATTGGGACAAACAAGGATTCATGTAGTAATCTCTTTCCCTTCATGATTGGACACTACAGACTCATTCTCTTCGCTTGGATGATAGACATTGATGCTTTTATTTCATAAGAAATGCTTCTCTTTCCATCATTTTTTAGAGTTAAAGTTCATTTATCAATTGGGACAAACACGGATTGATATAGTAACCTCTTTTCTTTTCATGATTAGGCACCATTAACTCATTCTCCTTGTTGGGATAAATGACACAGATGCTTTGGTTTCATATAAAATGCTTCTCTTTCTATCATTTTTTAGAGTTAAAGTTAATTTGCCAATTGGGACAAACACGGATTCACATAATAATCTCCTTTCTTTTCATGATTGGGCACCATAAACTCATTCTCTACATTGGGATAAAGGATATTGATGCTTTGGTTTTGTAAGAAAAACTTCTCTTTTCAACATTTTTTAGAGTTAAAGTTCATTTGTCAATTAGGACAAATATAGATTCACATAGTAATCTCCTTCCTTTTCATTATTGGGCTCCATAAACTCATTCCTTGCATTGCGATAAATGACATTGATGCTTTAGATTCATAAGAAAAGCTTTTCTTTCCATTATTTTTTAGGGTTAAATTTTATTTGCCAATTAGGACAAACACGGATTCAAATAACAATCTGCTTTCTTTTCACGATTGGGCACCAGAAACTCATTCTCCGCATTGGGATGAAGAACATTGATGCTTTGGTTTTATAAGAAAAGCTTTTCTTTTAAAAAATTTTTAGAGTTTAGTTCATTTGTCAATTGGGACGAACATGGATTCACATAGTAATCTCTTTTCTTTTCATGATTGGGCTCCATAAATGCATTCCCCATGTTAGGATAAATGACATTAATGCTTTGGATTCATAAGAAAAGCTTATCTTTCCATTATTTTTTAGAGTTAAAGTTTATTTATCAACTGGGACAAAAATGAATTTACATAGTAATCTCCTTTCTTTTGTTGATTCGGCACCATTAACTCATTCTCCTCATTGGGATAAATGGCATTGATGCTTTGGTTTCATATAAAAAGCTTCTCTTTCCATCATCTTCTAATTCTAAAGTTAATTTGAGAGTTGGGATAAACACGGATTCACATAATAATCTCTTTTCTTTTCATGATTGGGCACCATTAACTCATTTTCCTCTTTAGGATGAGTGACATTGATGCTTTGGTTTCAAAAGAAAAACTTCTCTTTTCAGCATTTCTATGATTTAAAGTTCGATTATCAAATAGGACAAACAACGATTCATATAGTAATCTCCTTCCTTTTCATGATTGGGCACTATAAACTCATTCTCCTGACTGTGATGAATGGCATTGACACTTTGGTTTCATATAAAAAACATTTTTTTCCATCATTTTTTAATATTAAAGTTCATTTGTCAATTGGGACAAACCCGGATACACATAGTAATCTTTTTTCTTTTTATGATTAGGCACCATAAACTCATTCTCCTTATTAAGATAAATGATATTGACACTTTGGTCTCATTAGAAAAGCTCTTTCCATCATTTTTTTAGAGTTAAAGTTTATTTGCCAATTGGGACAAACATAGAGTAATATCCTTTCTTTTCTTGATTGGGCACCATAAACTCATTTCTCGCATTGGGATAAATGACATTGATGCTTTGGTTTCATGAGAAAAGCTTTTCTTTCCATCATTTTTTAGTTAAAATTCATTAGTCAATTGGGACAAACATAGATTCACATAGTAATCTCCTTTCTTTTAATAATTGGGCACTATAAACTCATTCTCCTCAATGGGATGAATGACATTAATGCTTTGGTTTCATAAGAAATGCTTCTCTTTCCATTATTTTTTAGAGTTAAAGTTCATTTATCAATTAGGACAAACACGGATTCACATAGTAATCTCTTTTCTTTTTATGATTGGGCACCATTAACTCATTCTCCTCATAGGGATAAATGGCATTATCACTTTGGTTTCACATAAAATGCTTCTCTTTCCATCATCTTTTAGTGTTAAAGTTAATTTGTCAATTGGGATAAACATGGATTCATAAAATAATCTCCTTTCTTTTCATGATTGGGCACTATAAACTTATTCTCTGCATTAGGATGAAGGACATTCATGCCTTGGTTTCATCAGATAAGCTTCTCTTTTCATGATTTTTTATAATTAAAATTCATTTCTCTATTGGGACAAACACAGAATCACATACGAATCTCCTTTCTTTTCATGATTGGCTACCATAAACTCATTCTCCTCATTGGGATGAATGATATTTATGCTTTGCTTTCAAAAGAATAACTTATTTTTTCGCCATTTTTTAGAATTAAAGCTCATTTATCAAATGGGACATACAAAGATTCACATAATAATCTCCTTCCTTTTCATGATTGGGCACTAGAAACTCATTCTCCTCATTGGGATGAATGGCATTGATACTTTCGTTTCATAAGAAATGCTTATCTTTCCATCATTTTTTAGAGTTAAAGTTCATTTATCAATTGGGATAAACACAGATTGACATAGTAATCTCCTTTCCTTTCATGATTGGGCACCATTAACTTATTCTCCTTGTTGGGATAAATGACATTAGCGCTTTGGTTTATATAAAAAGCATCTATTTCCATCATTTTTTATGTTAAAGTTAATTTGTCAGTTGGGACAAACACGGGTTCAAATAATAATCTCCTTTCTTTTCATGATTAGGCACAATAAACTTATTCTTCATATTGGGATGAAGGACATTGATGCTTTGGTTTCATAAGAAAAACTTCACTTTTCAACCTTTTTTAGAGTTATAGTTAATTTGTCAATTTGGACAAACACGGATTCACACAGTAATTTTTTTTCTTTCCATGATTGGGCTCCACAAACTTATTCCTTCCGTTGGGATAAATGACATCGACACTTTGGATTCATAAGAAAAGCTTTTCTTTTCATCATTTTTTAGGGTTAAAATTCATTTGCCAATTAGGACAAACAGGGATTCACATAGCAATTTGCTTTCTTTTCATGGTTGGGCACCATAAACTCATTCTCCTCAATGGGATGAATGACATTGATGCTTTGGTTTTATAAAAAAAACTTTTCTTTCCACCATTTTTTAGTATTAAAGTAAATTTGTCAATTAGGACAAACATAGATTCACAAAATAATCTCCTTTTCTTTTCATTATTGGGCACCATAAACTCACTCTCCTCGTAAAGTTAAATGACATTGATGCTTTGGTTTCATTAGAAAAGCTTTTTTTTCCATATTTTTTAGAGTTAAAGTTCATTTGTCAATTGGGACAAACATAGATTCACATAGTAATCTACTTTCTTTTCAAGATTGGGCACCATAAACTCATTCCTCGCCTTGGGATAAATGACATTAATGCTTTGATTTCATGAGAAATGCTTTTCTTTTGATCATTTTTTAGAGTTAAAATTCATTTGTTAAGTGGGTCAAACACGGATTCACATAGTAATCCTATTTCTTTTCATGATTAGGCACCATAAACTCATTCTCCTCACTGGGATGAATGACATTGATGCTTTGATTTCATAAGAAATGCTTCTCTTTCCATCATTTTTTCATTTATCAATTGGGACAAATGCGAATTCACATAGTAATCTCCTTTCTTTTCATGATTGGGCAATATTAACTCATTCTCCTTATTAGGATAAATGGCATTGATGCTTTGGTTTCATTAGAAAAATTTCTCTTTCCACTATTTTTTAGAATTAAAGTTCGCTTCTCTATTGGGATAAACAGGGATTCACATAATAATCTACTTTCTTTATATGATTGGGCACCATAAGCTCATTCTTCGCATTGGGATAAAGGACACTGATGTTTTGGTTTCATAAGAAAAGCTTCTCTTTTGACCATTTTTTAGAATTAAAGTTCGATTCTCTATTAGGACAAACATGGAATCACATAGGAATCTCCTTTCTTTTCATGATTAGGCACCATAATCTCATTCTGCTTATTGGGATGAATGACATCGATGCTTTGGCATCATAAGAAAAGCTTTTTTTCTATGATTTTTTAGAGTTAAAGTTCTTTTGTCACTTAGGACAAACATGGATTCACAAAAATGAAATTGATGCTTTGGTTTCATAAAAAAGCTTCTCTTTTCATCATTTTTCAGAATTAAAGTTTGTTTCTCTATTGGGACAAACACGGATTCAAATAATAATTGCCTTTCTTTTCATGATTGGGCACCATAAATTCATTCTCCTCATTGAGATGAACGACATTGTTGCTTTGGTTTACTAAGAAAAGCTTCAATTTTCATCACTTTTTAGAGTTCAAGTTCATTTGCAACTCGAATAAATATGGATTCGCATAGTAATCTTTTTTTTTTCATGACTGAGCACCATAAACTCATTCCCTGCACTTGGATAAATGACATTGATGCTTTGGTTTTATAAGAAAAGCTTTTCTTTCCATCACTTTTTAGTGTTAAAGTTTATTTGTCAATTGGTACAAATACAAATTCACAAAATAATCTCTTTTTTTCATGATTGGGCCTCATTAACTCATTTTCCTTATTGGGATGAATGATATTGATGCATTGGTTTCAATAGAAAAGCTTCTCTTTCCATCATTTTTATAATTAAAGTTCATCTGTCAATTAGGATAAACATGGATTCACATAATAATCTCCTTTTATTTCATGATTGGGCACCATAACCTTGTTCTCCTCATTGGGATGAAGGATATTGATGCTTTGGTTTCTTAAGAAAAGCTTCTCTTTCTATTAGTTTTTAGAGATAAAGTTCATTTATCAATTAGGATAACCACGGATCCATATAGTAATCCCTTTTGTTTTCTTGATTACGCACCATAAATTCATCCCTCGCATTAGGATAAATGACATTGATACTTTGGTTTCATTAGAAAAGCTTCTCTTTCCATCATTTTTTAGAATTAAATTTGTTTGTCAAATAGGACAATATAGATTAAAAAAA
Organism: Adansonia rubrostipa; assembly: GCA_038381775.1. NCBI lineage: Eukaryota > Viridiplantae > Streptophyta > Magnoliopsida > Malvales > Malvaceae > Adansonia > Adansonia rubrostipa. The sequence goes on along the minus strand of JBBYHM010386891.1, from coordinate 17,120 downwards.
TTATCTCCTTTCTTTTCATGATTGGGCACCATAAACTCATTCTCCTCATTGAGGTGAAGGATATTGATGCTTTGGCTTAATAACAAAAATTTTTCTTTTCATTATTTTTTATAGTTAAATTTTATTTGTCAATTGGGAAAAACTTGGATTCACATAATATTCTCCTTTTTTTGCATGATTGGTCTCTATAAACTTATTCTTCTCACTAGGGTGAATGACATTAATGCTTTGGTTTCATAAGAAATGCTTCTCTTTCCATCATTTATTGGAGTTAAAGTTCATTTCTCAACTAGGACAAACCCAGATTCAAATAGTAATTCTTTTCTTTTATGATTGGACACCATTAACTCATTCTCTTTATTGGGATAAATTACATTGATGCTTTGATTTCATATAAAAAGCTTATCTTTCCATCATTTTTAACGTTAAAGTTAATTTGTCAGTTGGGATAAACATGAATTCACATAGAAATCTTTTTTCTTTTTATGATTGGGCACCATAAACTTATTCTCCTCATTGGGATAAATGACATTAATGCTTTGGTTTCATTAGAAAGGCTACTCTTTCCATCTTTTTTTACAGTTAAAACTCATTTATCACTCGAGACAAACATGGATTCACATAATAATCTCTTTTTTTTCATGATTTGGCACCATAAGCTCATTTTCCTTATTAGGATGAAGAAGATTGATGCTTTGGTTTCATAAGAAAAGCTTCCCTTTCCATCATTTTTTTAGATACAAAGTTCATTTGTCAATTGGGACAAATACAGATTCTAATAGTAATCTCCTTTGTTTTCTTGATTGGACACCATAAATTCATCCCTCGCATTGGGATAAATGACATTAATGCTTTGGTTTCATTAGAAAAGCTTCTCTTTCAACCATTTTTTAAAATTAAAGTTCATTTCTCTATTGGGACAAACACGGATTCACATAATAATCTCCTTTCTTTCCATGATTGGGCACCATAAACTCATTCTCCTTTTTAAGATGAATAACATTGTTGCTTTGGTTTCGTAAGAAAAGCTTCTATTTTCATCATTTTTGGAGTTAAAGTTCATTTGCAATTCGGATAAATGCGGATTCATATAGTAATCTTTTTTTTTCATGATTGGGCACCATAAACTTATTTCTCGCATTAAGATAAATGACATTGATGCTTTGGCTTCATAAGAAAAGCTTCTCTTTCCATCACTTTTTAGTGTTAAAGTTCATTTATCAATTGGGACAAACACGAATTCATAAAAAAATCTTCTTTTTGTCATGATTGGGCCCTATAAACTCATTCTCCTCTTTGGGATGAATGACATTGATGCGTTGGTTTCAAAACAAAAGCCTCTCTTTCCATCATTTTTATAGTTAAAGTTCATCTGTCAATTGTGACAAACATGGATTCACATAATTATCTTCTTTCTTTTCATGATTGGGCACCATAACCTCATTCTCCTCATTAGGATAAAGGACATTAATGCTTTGGTTTCATAAGAAAAGCTTCTCTTTCCATCATTTTTTAGAGATAAAGTTTATTTATCATTTAGGACAAGCATGGATCCACATTATAATCTCCATTGTTTACTTGATTAGGCACCACAAATTCATCCCTCCCATTGGGATAAATGACATTGATGCCTTGATTTCATTAGAAGACTTCTTTTTCCACCAGTTTTTAGAATTAAATTTCATTTATCAAATAGGACCAACATGGATTCAAGAAATTATCTCCTTTCCTTTCATAATTGGGCACCATAAACTCATTCTCCTTATTGAAGTGAAGGACATTGATGCTTTGGCTTAATAAGAAAAACTTTTCTTTTCATACTTTTTTATAGTTAACTTTCATTTATCGATTGGGACAAACTCGAAACATAATATTCTCCTTTCTTTGCATGATTGGGCTCCATAAACTCATTCTCCTCACTTGGGCAAATAACATTGATGCTTTGGTTTCGTAAGAAATCTTCTCTTTCCATAATTTTTTAGAGTTAAGGTTCATTTGTCAATTAGGATAAACACAGATTCACGTAGTACTCTTCTTTTTTTTCATGATTGGGCGCCATGAACTCATTCTCCTCATTGGGATAAATGGCATTGATGCTTTGGTTTCATAAGAAATACTTTTCCTTCCATCCTTTTTTTAGTGTTAAAGTTTATTTGTCAGTTGGGATAGACACGGATTCACATAATAATCTCTTTTCTTTTCGTGACATTGATGCTTTGGTTTCATAAGTAATGCTTCTCTTTCTATCATTTTTTAGAGTTAAAGTTCATTTGTTAATTGAGACAAACATAGATTCACGTAGTAATCTCCTTTCTTTTCATGACTGGGCACCATTAACCCATTCTCCTCATTGGGATAAACGATATTAATGCTTTGGTTTCATTAGAAAAGCTTCTTTTTCCTTCCTTTTTCAGAGTTAAAGTTCAATTGTCAATCAAGACAAACATGGATTCATATAATAATCTTTTTTCTTTATATGATTGGGCAGCATAAACTCATTTTCCTTATTGGGATGAGGAACCTAATGCTTTGGTTTCATAAGAAAAGCTTCTCTTTCCATCCCTTTTTAGAGATAAAGTTTATTTATCAATTAGGACAAACATGAATTCTTATAATAATCTCCTTTGTTTCTTGATTGGGTACTGTAAATTCATCCATTGCATTAGGATAAATTACATTGATTCTTTGGTTTCATTAGAAAAGCTTCTCTTTCCACCATTTTTTAGAATTAAATTTTGTTTGTCAATTAGGTCAAACATGGATTCGCAAAATAATCTCCTTCCATTTCATGATTGGGCACCATAAACTCATTCTCCTCATTAAGATGAAGGACATTGGTGCTTTAGTTTTACAAGAAAAGCTTCTCTTTTCATCACTTTTTAGAGTTAGAGCTCATTTACAATTAGGATAAACACGGATCTACATAGTAATCTTCTTTCTTTTCATGATTAGGCACCATAAACTCATTCATCGTATTGGGATAAATGACATTAATGCTTTCGTTTCATAAGAAAAGCTTCTCTTTTCATCACTTTTTAGTGTTAAAGTTCATTTGTCAATTGGGACAAACACAAAATCACAAAATAATATACTTTTTTTTATGATTAGGCACCATAACTCATTTTCCTCATTGGGATGAATGGCATTGATGCATTGGTTTCAAAAGAAAAGCTTCTCTTTCCATCATTTTTTATAGTTAAAGTTTATTTGTCAATTGGGACAAACATAAATTCACATAATAATCTCTTTTCTTTTCATAATTGGGCACCATAAACTCATTCTCCTTGTTAGGATGAAGGACATTGATGCTTTGGTTATTTTTAGAGATAAAGTTCATTTGTTAATTGCAACAAACACGGATTCACATAGTAATCTTTTTTGTTTTCTTGATTGGACACCATAAATCCATTCTCAAATTGGGATAAATGGCATTGATGCTTTTGTTTCATTAGAAAAACTTCTCTTTCTAGCATTTTTATAATTAAATTTTATTTGTCAATTAGGACAAACATGGATTCATAAGGTAAACTCCTTTCTTTTCATGATTGGATACCATAAACTCATTTTTTTCATTGAGATAAAGGACATTGATGCTTTGGTTTCATAAGAAAAACTTCTCTTTTCATCTTTTTTATAGTTAAATATCATTTGTCAATTGGGACAAGCTTGGATTCACATAATATTCTATTTTCTTTCCATGATTGGGCTCTATAAACTTATTCTTCTCGCTGGGTTGAATGACATTGATGCTTTGGTTTCATAAGAAATGCTTCTCTTTTTATTATTTTTTGGAGTTAAGATTTATTTGTCAATTGGGACAAAGATGGATTCATATAGTAATCTCCTTTCTTTTTATGATTGGGCATCATAAACTTATTCTCCTTATTGGGGTAAATGGCATTGATGCTTTGGTTTCATAAGAAATGCTTCTCCTTCCATCAGTTTTTAGGGTTAAAGTTCATTTGTCAATTGGGACCGGCAGAGATTCACATGATAATCTTTTTTCTTTTCATGATTAGGCACCACAAACTCATTCTCCTCATTGGGATGAAGGACATTGATGCTTTGGTTTCATAAGAAAAACTTTTTTTTCCATCATTTTTAGAGATAATGTTCATTTGTCAATTGTAACAAACACAGATGGATTCACGTAGCAATCTCCTTTCTTTTCTTGATTGGGCATAATAAACTCATTCATCGTATTGGGATTAATGACATTGATGCTTTTGTTTCATAAGAAAAGCTTCTTTTTTCACCATTTTTTAAAATTAAATTTTGTTTGTCAATTATGACAAACATGGATTCTCAAAATAATCTCATTTGTTTTCATGATTGGGAACTATAAACTCATTCTTCTTATTGAGATGAAAGACATTGATGCTTTACTTTCATAAAAAAAGCTTCTTTTTCTATCACATTTTAGTGTTAAAGTTTATTTGTTAATTGGGATGAACACGAATTTAGAAAATAAGCTTCTTCTTTTTTTCATAATTAGGCACCAAAAACTCATTTCCCGCATTGGGATAAATGACATTGATGCTTTGGTTTCATAAGAAAAGCTACTCTTTCCATCACTTTTTAGTGTTAAAGTTTATTTGTTAATTGGGACAAACACAGATTCACATTGTAATCTCCTTCTTTTTCATGATTGGGCACCATAAACTTATTCTACTTATTAGGGTAAATTACTTTGATGCTTTGGTTTCATAAGAAAAGCTTCTCTTTCCATTATTTTCTAGAATCAGAGTTCATCTCCCAATTAGGACAAATACAGATTCACATAATAATATCATTCTTTTTCATGATTAGGCACCATAAACTTACTCTAGTCATTGGGATAAATTACTTTAATGCTTGGGATTCATAAGAAAAACTTCTCTTTCCACCATTTTTTAGAATTAAAGTTCACTTCGCTATTAGGACAAACACGGATTCACATAATAATCTTCTTTATTTTCATGATAGAGCACCATAAACTCATTCTCCTCATTAGGATAAATGACATTGATACTTTGGTTTCATAAGAAAAGCTTCTCTTTTAGCCATTTTTTAGTGTTAAAGTTAATTTGTCAATTAGGACAAACACGAATTCACATAGTAATCTCCTTTCTTTTCATGATTGGGCACCATAAACTTATTCTCCTCGTTGGGTTGAATGACATTGATGCTTTCATTTCATAAGAAAAGCCCCACTTTCTACTTTATTTTGGAATTAAAGTTCATTTGTTAATTAGGACAAACATAAATACATATAGTAATCTCCATTGTTTTCATGATTGGGCGCCATAAACTCATTTTCCTCAATGGGATAAATGACATTGATGCTTTGGTTTCATAAGAAAAGCTACTCTTTGCATCACCTTTTATTGTTAAAGTTTATTTGTCAATTAAGACAAACATGGATTCATATTGTAATCTTCTTCCTTTACATGATTGGGCACCATAAAGTCATTGTACTCATTGGGCTAAGTTACTTTGATGCTTTGGTTTCATAAGAAAATATTCTCTTTCCACCATTTTTTAGAATCAAAGTTCATCTACCAATTAGACAAATAAGGATTCATAGAATAATATCCTTTCTTTTCAAGATTAGGCACTGTAAGCTCGCTCTAGTCATTAGGATAAATTACTTTGATGCATGGGACTCATAACATAAGCTTCTCTTTCCACCATTTTTTAGAATTGCAGTTCATTTCTCGATTGGGACAAACAAAGATTCATATAGTAATCTCTTTTTTTTTTCATGATGGGGCACCATTAACTCATTCTCCTTATTAGGATACATGACATTGATACTTTGGTTTCATAAGAAAAGCTTCTCTTTTCATCATTTTTTAGAGTTAAAGTTCATTTGTTAATTAGGACGAACATGGATTCAGATAGTAATCTCCTTTCTTTCCATGATTGAACACCATAAACTCATTCTCCTCATTAGGATAAATGACACTGATACTTTGGTTTCATTACAAAAGCTTCTCTTTCCATTATTTTTTTGTGTTAAAGTTCATTTGTCAATTAGGACAAATACAGATTCACATAATAATCTCCTTTCTTTTCTTGATTAGGCACCATAAACTCATTCTACTCATTGGAATAAATTACTTTGATGCTTTAGTTTCATAAGAAAATCTTCTCTTTCCACTATTTTTTTAAATTAAAGTTTGTTTTTCTGTTGGGACAAACATGAATTCAAATAGTAATCTCATTTCTTTTCTTGATTGGGGACCATAAACTCATTCTACTCATTGGGGTAAATGACATTAACGCTTTAGTTTTATAAGAAAAGCTTCTCTTTCCATGTTTTCTTAGAATTAAAACTTATTTCTCAATTGGGACAAACACAGATTCCTATAGTAATCTCCTTTCTTTTCATGATTGGGCACTATAAACTCGTTCTCCTCATTATGATAAATGATATTGATGCTTTGGTTTCATAAGAAAAGCTTATCTTCCCATCCTTTTTTAGAGTTAAAGTTCATTTATCAATTGAGACAAAGATGGATTCACATAGTAATCTTCTTTCTTTTCATGATTGGGCACCATAACCTCATTGTCATCATTAGGATAAATGACATTGATGCTTTGGTTTCATAAGAAAAGCTTCTCTTTCCATCATTTTTTAGAGTTAACATTCATTTGTAATTAGGATAAACACGGATTCATGTAATAATCTCTTTTCTTTTTATGATTGGGCATAATAAACTCATTGTCTTCATTAGGATAAATGACATTGATGCTTTAGTTTCATAAGAAAATCTCTCTTTCCACCATTTTTTTGAATTAAAGTTTGTCTTCCTATTGGGACAAACATGGATTTACATAGTAATCTCATTTCTTTTCTTGACTGGAGACCATAAACTCATTCTCCTCATTAGGGTAAATGACATTGACGCTTTGGTTTCATAAGAAAAGCTTCTCTTTCCATCATTTCTTAGAATTGAAGCTCATTTCTCAATTGGGACAAACATGGATTCATATAGTAATCTTCTTTATTTTCATGATTGGGCACTATAAACTCGTTCTCCTCATTATGATAAATGACATTGATGCTTTGATTTTATAAGAAAAGTTTATCTTTCCATCCTTTTTTAGAGTTAAAGTTCATTTGTCAATTAAGACAAAGACGGATTCACATAGTAATCTTCTTTTTTTTCATGATTGGGCACCATAAACTCATTGTCATCATTAGGATAAATGACATTGACGCTTTGGTTTCATAAGAAAAGCTTCTCTTTCCATCATTTTTTAGAGTTAACGTTCATTTGTCAATTGGGATAAACACGAATTTACATAATAATCTCTTTTTTTTTTGTGATTGGGCACAATAAACTCATTGTCTTTATTAGGATAAATGACATTGATGCTTTCTTTTGTCAATTAGGACAAACATGAATTCAGATAATAATCTTTTTCCCTTTGATGATTGAGCATCATAAACTACTTCTAGTCATTGGGATAAATTACTTTGATGCTTTGGATTCATAAGAAAAGCTTCACTTTTTAAAATTAAAGTTTGTTTCTCTATACGGACAAACATAGATTCACATAGAAATCTTCTCTTTTTTCATGATTGGGCACCATAAACTCATTCTCCTTATTGGGATGAATGACATTATGCTTTGGTTTAATAAGAAAAGCTACTATTTTCAACATTTTTTGAATTAAAGTTAATTTATCAATAGGGACAAACACGGATTCACATTGTAATCTCCTTTCCTTTCATGATTGGGCACCATAAACTCATTCTTCTTGTTGGGATATATGACATTAACGCTTTGGTTTCATTAGAAAAGTTTTTCTTTCCATCATTTTTTAGAGTTAAGGTTAATTTGTCAATTGGGACAAATAAAGATTCATATAGTAATCTCCATTCTTTTCATGATTAGGCACCATAAACTTATTCTCCTTGTTGGGATAAATGACATTGGTGCTTTGGTTTAATAAGAAAAGCTTCTATTTCTATCACTTTTTAGAGTTAAAGTTCATTTGTCAATTGGGACAAACACGGATTCACATAGTAATCTCCTTTCTTTTCATGATTGGGCACCATAACTTATTCTTCGCTTTAGGATAAATGACATTGATGCTTTTGTTTCATAAGAAAAGCTTCTCTTTCCATCAATTTTTAGAGTTAAAGTTTATTTGTTAATTGGGACAAACACGGATTCATATAGTAATCTCCATTCTTTTAATGATTAGGCACCATTAACTTGTTCTCCCCATTGGGATAAATGATATTGATGCATTGGTTTCATACGAAAAGCTTTTCCTTCCATCACTTTATAGAATTAAAGTTCATTTGTTGATTGGGACAAATATGAATTCACAAAGTAATCTCCCTTCTTTTCATGATTAGGCACAATTAACTCATTCTCCTTATTGGGATGAATGACATTGATGCTTTGGTTTAATAAGAAAAGTTGCTCTTTCCAACATTTTTTGAATTACAACTAATTTGTCAATCGGAATAAACACAGATTCACATAGCAATCTCTTTTCTTTTCATGATAGGGCACCATAAACTTATTCTCCTTATTGGGATAAATGGCATTGATGCATTGGTTTCATAAGAAAAGCTTCCCATTCCATTACTTTATAGAATTAAAGCTCTTGTCGATAGGGACAAACAAGGATTCACAAAGTAATCTCCTTTTCTTTTCATGATTAGGCACCGTTAACTCATTTAAATCATTGGGATAAATGACATTGATGCCTTGGTTTCATAAGAAAAGCTTCTCTTTCCATTACTTTTTAGAGATAAAGTTCATTTGTCAATTAAGACAAGCATGGATTCACAAAGAAATCTTTTTTCTTTTCATGATTGGGCACCATAAACTTATTCTCCTCATTGGTGTGAATGACATTGATGCTTTGGTTTAATAAGCAAATCTACTATTTCCAACATTTTCTAAATTAAAGTTAATTTGTCAATTGGGACAACATGGATTCACCTAGCAATCTCCTTTCTTTTCATGATTGGGCACCATAAAATCATTCTCCTTATTGGGATAAGTGACAATGATGCATTGGTTTCTTAAGAAAAGCTTCTCATTCCATTACTTTATAGAATTAAAGTTTATTTGCTGATTAGACAAACACAGATTCATAAAGTAATCTCTTTTTTTTTCATGATTGGGTACCATTAACTCATTCTCCTCATTGGGATAAATGATATTGATGCCTTAGTTTCATAAGAAAAGCTTCTCTTTCCATCATTTTTTAGAGTTAAAATTTATTTGTCAATTAGGACCAACACGGATTCACATAGTAATCTCTTTTCTTTTCATGATTAGGCACCAATAACTCATTCTCCTCATTGGGATAAATGACATTGACGCCTTGGTTTCATAAGAAAAGCTTTTCTTTGTATTATTTTTTAGAGTTAAAGTTTATTTGTTAATTAGGATAAACATGGATTCACATAGCAATCTTTTCTCATTTCATGATTGGGCACGATAAACTCATTCTCCTTATTGGGATGAATGACATTGATGCTGTGGTTTAATAAGGAAAGCTACTATTTCTAACATTTTTTGAATTGAAGTTAATTTTTCAATTGGGACAAGCATGGATTCACATAATAATCTCCTTTCTCTTCATGATTGGGCACCATAAACTGATTCTCCTCATTAGGATAAATGTCATTGATGCTTTGGTTTCATAAGAAAAGCTTCTTTTTTCTATCATTTTTTAGAGTTAAAGTTTGTTTGTTAATTGGGACAAACATGGATTCACAAAAGAATCTCCTTTCCTTTTATGTTTGGCACCATAAGCTCATTGCCCGCATTGGGACAAAGGACATTGATGCTTTAGTTTCATAAGAAAAACTTCTCTTTCCATCATTTTTTAGTGATAAAGTTCATTTGTCATTTGGACAAACATGAATTCATGTAATAATCTCTTTTTTTTTCAAGATTGGGCACCATAAACTCATTCTCCGCATTGAGCTAAAGGATATTGATGGTTTGGTTTCCCAAGAAAAGCATTTTTTTCCATTATTTTTTAGAGTTAAAGTTCAATTTTCAATTGGGATAAACACGGAATCACAAAATAATCTCCTTTCATTTTCATGATTAGGCACCATAAATTCATTCAGCTCATTTGGATGAAGGACATTGATGCTTTGGTTTCAAAAGAAAAGCTTTTCTTTCTATCATTTTTTAGAGTTAGAGTTCATTTGTCAATCGGCATAAACACGAATTTACAAAATAATCTCCTTTCTTTTCTTGATTGGGCACCATAAACTCATTCTCTTCATTAAGATAAATGACATTGATGCTTCAGTTTCATTAGAAAAGCTTCTCTTTCCATCAATTTTTAGAGTTAAAGTTCATTCATTAATTGAGACAAATACAAATTCACATAGTAATCTCTTATTTTTCATGATTTGGCACCATAAACTCATTCTTCTCATTAGGATAAACGATATTGATGCTTTGCTTTCATAAGAAAAGCTTCTATTTCCATCATTTTTTAGAGTTAATATTCATTTGTCAATTAGGACACATAGAGATTCACATAGTAATCTCCTTTCTTTTCATAGTTGGGCACCATAAACTCATTCTCCTCATTTGGATAAATGACATTGATGCTTTGGTTTCCTAAGAAAAGCTACCATTTCCATCACTTTTTAGTGTTAAAATTCATTTGTCAATTAGGGCAAACATGGATTCACATAATAATCTCCTTTCTTTTCATAATGGGGCACAATAAACTCATTGTCCTCATTGGAATAAATGACATTGATGCTTTGGTTTCATAAGGAAAACTTCTCTTCCTATTAATTTTTAGAGTTAAAGTTCAATTGTTAATTGGGACAAACACAGATTCACATAGTAATCTCCTTCATTTTCTTGATTGGGCATCATAAACTCGTTTTACTCATTGGGATAAATAACTTTGATTCTTTGGTTTCGTAAGAAAAGTTTCTCTTTCCACTATTTTTTAGAATCAAAGTTCATCGCCAATCAGGGCAAACATGGATTCACATAATAATATCTTTTCCTTTCATGATTAGGCGTTATAAACTCGTTCTACTCATTGGGATAAATTACTTTGATCCTTGGGATTCATAAGAAAAGCTTCTCTTTCCACCATTTTCTAGAATTAAAGTTTATTTCTCTATTGGGACAAACATGGATTCAAATAGTAATTTCCGTTCTTTTCATGATTAGGCACCATTAACTCATTCTCCTAATTAGGATGAATGACATTGATTCTTTGGTTTCATCAGGAAAGCTACTCTTTCCATCACTTTTTAGTGTTAAATTTTATTTGTCAATTGAGATAAAGGCGGGTTCACATAGTAATCACCTCTCTTTTCATGATTGGGCACGAGAAACTTATTGTCATCATTAGGATAAATGATATTGATGCTTTGGTTTCATAAAAAAAGCTTCTCATTCCATCATTTTTTAGAGTAAACGTTTATTTGTCAATTGGGACAAACACGGATTCACATAATAATCTACTTTCCTTTTGTGATTGAGCACAATAAACTTATTGTCCTCATTAGGATAAATGACATTGATGCTTTGGTTTCCTAAGAAAAGCTTTTTTTTTCTATCATATTTTAGAGTTAAAAGTTCATTTGTCAATTGGGACAAACCAGATTCACATAATAATCTTGCTTCTTTTTATGATAGGGCACCATAAACTCATTCCTCGCATTAGGATAAATGACATTGATGCTTTGCTTTCATTTAAAAATCTTTTGTTCCCACCATTTTTAGAATCAAAGGTCATCCACCAATTAGGATAAACACAGATTCATATAATAATCTCTTTTCCTTTCATGATTGGGCACCATAAACTACTTCTAGTCATTCCATCACTTTATAGAATTAAAGTTTATTTGCCAAATCAGACAAACATGGATTCACAAAATAATCTCCTTTCTTTTCTTGATTGGGCACCATAAACTTATTCTCTTCATTGAGATAAATGACATTGATGCTTCGATTTTATAAGAAAAGCTTCTCTTTCCATCAATTTTTAGAGTTAAAGTTCATTCATCAATTGAGACAAATACGGATTCACATAGTAATCTCTTTTCTTTTCATGATTGGGCACTATAAACTCATTCTTCTCATTGGGATAAATGACATTGATGCTTTGCTTTCTTAAGAAAAGCTTCTTTTTCCATCATATTTTAGAGTTAAAGTTCATTTGTCAATTGGGACAAAAACAGATTCACATAATAATCCAATTTTTTTCATTTTTGGGCACCATAAACTCATTTTCGTCATTAGGATAAAGGACGTTGATGCTTTGGATTCAAAAGAAAAGCTTCTCTTTCCATATTCTTTAGAGTAAAAAGTTTATTTATCAATTGGGACAAACATGAATTCATATAGTAATCTCTTTTCTTTTCATGATTAGGCACTATAAACTCATCCTCCTCATTGGGATATATAACATTAATTCTTTGGTTTCATAGGAAAAGCTTCTCTTTCCATCATTTGTTAGAGTTAAATTTCATTTGTCAATTAGGGCAAACACGGATTCATACAGGAATCTTCTTTCTTTTCATGATTAGGCACCATCAACTCATTCTCTTCATTGGGATATAGGGTATTGATGCTTTGGTTTAATAAGAAAAGCTTCTCTTTCCATCATTTTTTAGAGTGACATTTCCTGTGTTAATTAGGATAAACATGGATTCACAGAATAATCTCTTTTCTCTTCATGAATGAGTGCCTTAAACTCATTCTCCTCGTTAGGATAAATGACTTTGATGCTTTGATTTCATAAGAAAGCTTCTCTTTCTGTCATTTTTTAGAGTTAAAGTTCATTTGTTAATTAGGACAAACACGGATTCATATAGTAATCTCTTTTCGTTTCATTATTGGGCACCACAAACTCATTCTCCTTATTGGGATGAATGACATTGATGCTTTGGTTTCACAAGAAAAGCTTCTCTTTGCATAATTTTTTAAAGTTAAAGCTCATTCATTAGTTGGGACAAACACGAATTCACATAATAATCTTTTTTTTTTCATGATTGGGTGCCATAAACTCATTCTCCTTATTGGGATGAAGGACATTGTTGCTCTAGTTTCATCAGAAAAGCATCTTTTTCCATCATTTTCTAGAGTTAGATTTCATTTGTCAATTGAGATAAACATAGATTCACAAAATAATCTCTTTTTTTTTCATGATTCGGCACTGTAAACTCATTCTCCTCATTGGGATAAACAACATTAATGCTTTGGTTTTATAAGAAAAGCTTCTCTTTCCATCATTTTTTAAAGTTAAAGTTCATTTGCTGATCGGGATAAACACAGATTCACAAAATAATCACCTTTCTTTTCTTATTTAGGCACCATAAACTCATTTTCCTTATTGAGATAAATGACATTGATGCTTTAGTTTCGTAAGAACAACTTATCTTTCCATTAATTTTTATAGTTAAAGTTCATTTGTCAATTAGGCACCGTAATCTCCTTTCTTTTCATGATTGGGCATCGTAAACTCATTCTGCTTATTGGAATAAACGACATTGATGCTTTGGTTTCACAAGAAAAGCTTTTCTTTCCACCATTTTTTAGAGTTAAATTTTATTTATTAACTGGGGCAAACAAAGATTCATATAGGAATCTCCTTTCTTTTCATGATTCGGCACCATAAACTCATTCTCCTTATTAGGATAAATGACATTGATGCTTTGGTTTCATAAATAAACTTCTCTTTCCATAATTTTTTAAAATTAAAGTTCAATTGTTAGTTGGGACAAACATGGATTCATATAATAATCGCTTTTTTTTCATGATTAGGCACCATTAACTTATTTTTCTCATTGGGATAAATGACATTGATGCCTTGGTTTCATAGGAAAAGCTTTTCTTTCCACCATTTTTTAGAGTCAAAGTTCTTTTGTCAGTTGGGACAAACATGGATTCACATAGTAATTTCCTTTCTTTTCATGATTGGGCACCATAAACTCATTCTATTTATTAGGATAAATGACATTAATGCATTGGCTTCATAAGAAAAGCTTCTCTTCCCTTCATTTTTTAAAGTTAAAGTTCATTTGTCGACTAGGGCAAACATTGATTCACATAATAATCTCTTTTCTTTTTGTCATTAGGCGCCATAAACTCATTCCCAGTATTGGGATAAATGACATTGATGATTTGGTTTCACTTAAAAAGCTTTTGTTCCCACCATTTTTTGCATTAAAGTTTATTTGTTAATTGGGACAAACACAGATTCACATAGTAATCTCCTTTCTTTTTCAGGATTGGGCACCATAAACTTATTCTCCTCACTAGGATGAATCACATTGATGCTTTGGTTTCACAAGAAAAGCTTTTCTTTCCATCATTTTTTAGAATTAAAGTTCATTTGTCAAATAGGACAAACATGGATTCACATTGTAATCTTATTTCTTTTCATGATTGGAAACCATAAACTCATTCTCTTCATTGGGATGAATGATATTGATGCTTTGGTTGAATAAGAAAAGCTATTATTTCCATCATTTTTTGAATTAAAGTGCATTTGTCAATTAGGACAAACACAGATTCACGTAGTAATCTCCTTTTTTTTCATAATTGTGCACCATAAACTTATTCTCCTTATTGGAATGAATAACATTGATGCTTTGGTTTCATAAGAAAAGCTTCTCTTTCCATCATTTTTTAGAATTAAAGTCCATTTGTCAAATGGGATAAACACAGATTCACATAGTAATCTTCTTTCTTTTCATGATTAGAAACCATAAACTTATTCTCCTCGTTGGGATAAATGACATTAATGCTTTGGTTTCTTAAGAAAAGCTTCTTTTTCCATCATTTTTTAGAGTTAAAGCTCATTTGTCAATTGGGACAAACACAGATTCACATAATAATCTACCTTTTTTTCATTTTTGGGCACTGTAAACTCATTTTCGTGATTAGGATAAAGGACATTGATGCTTTGGTTTCCTAAGAAAAGCTTCTTTTTCGATCATATTTTAGAGTTAAAGTTCATTTGTCAATTGGGACAAACACAGATTCACATAATAATCTCACTTCTTTTTATGATAGGGCACCATAAACTCATTCCTCGCATTAGGATAAATAACATTGATGCTTCGCTTTCATTTAAAAATCTTTTGTTCCCACCATTTTTAGAATCAAAGTTCATCTTTCAACTAGGATAAACACAGATTCACATAATAATCTCTTTTCCTTTCATGATTAGGCACCATAAACTACTTCTAGTCATTCCATCACTTTATAGAATTAAAGTTTATTTGCCGAATCAGACAAACACGGATTCACAAAATAATCTCCTTTCTTTTCTTAATTGGGCACCATAAACTTATTCTCTTCATTTAGATAAATGACATTGATGCTTTGATTTCATAAGAAAAGCTTCTCTTTCCATCAATTTTTAGAGTTAAAGTTCATTCGTCAATTGAGACAAATACGAATTCACATAGTAGTCTTCTTTCTTTTCATGATTAGGCATTATAAACTCATTCTTCTCATTGGGATAAATGACATTGATGCTTTGGTTTCCTAAGAAAAGCTTCCTTTTCCATCATATTTTAGAGTTAAAGTTCATTTCTCAATTAGGACAAAAACATATTCATATAATAAGCTACTTTTTTTTCATTTTTGGGCACCGTTAACTCATTTTCGTCATTGGGATAAAGGACATTGATGCTTTGGATTCAAAAGAAAAGCTTATCTTTCCACATTCTTTAGAGTAAAAAGTTTATTTATCAATTAGGACAAACACGGATTCACATAATAATCTCTTTTCTTTTCATGATTAGGCACTATAAACTCATCCTCCTCATTGGGATATATGACATTGATTCTCTGGTTTCATAGGAAAAGCTTCCCTTTCCATCATTTGTTAGAGTTAAATTTCATTTGTCAATTAGGGCAAACATGGATTCATATAGGAATCTTCTTTCTTTTCATGATTAAGCACCATAAACTCATTCTCTTCATTGGGATATAGGGCATTGATGCTTTGATTCAATAAGAAAAGCTTCTCTTTCCATCATTTTTTAAAGTGAAATTTCATGTGTCAATTGGGATAAACACGGATTCACAAAATAATCTCTTTTCTTTTCATGAATGAGTGCCTTAAACTCATTCTCCTCGTTAGGATAAATGACTTTGATGCTTTGATTTCATAAGAAAAGCTTCTCTTTCTATCATTTTTTAGAGTTAAAGTTCATTTGTTAATTAGGACAAATATAGATTCATATAGTAATCTCCTTTCTTTTCATGATTGGGCACCATAAACTCATTCTGCTTATTGGGATGAATGACATTAATGCTTTGGTTTCACAAGAAAAGCTTCTCTTTGCATAATTTTTTAAAGTTAAAGCTTATTCGTCAATTGGGACAAACACGAATTCACATAATAATCTTCTTTTTTTTCATGATTGGGTGCCATAAACTCATTCTCCTTATTAGGATGAAGGACATCGTTGCTTTAGTTTCATAAGAAAAGCATCTATTTCCATTATTTTCTAGAGTTAGATTTCATTTGTCAATTGAGATAAACACGGATTCACAAAATAATCTCTTTTTTTTCATGATTAGGCATTGTAAACTCATTCTCCTCATTTGGATAAACAACATTAATGCTTTGGTTTTATAAGAAAATCTTCTATTTTCATCATTTTTCAATGTTAAAGTTCATTTATCAATCGGGATAAATAGGGATTCATAAAATAATCACCTTTTTTTTCTTATTTGGGCACTATAAACTGATTCTCCTCATTGAGATAAATGACATTGATGCTTTAGTTTCGTAAGAACAGCTTATCTTTCCATTAATTTTTGTAGTTAAAGTTCATTTGTCAATTAGGCATCGTAATCTCCTTTCTTTTCATGATTGGGCACCGTAAACTCATTCTCCTTATTGGAATAAACGACATTGATGCTTTGGTTTTATAAGAAAAGCTTCTCTTTCCATTATTTTTATAGTTAAATTTCATTTGCCAATTAGGGCAAACAAAGATTCATATAGGAATCTCCTTTCTTTTCATGATTCGGCACCATAAACTCATTCTCCTTGTTAGGATAAATGACATTGATGCTTTGGTTTCATAAAGAAACTTCTCTTTCCATAATTTTTTAAAATTAAAGTTCAATTGTTAGTTGGGACAA
>JBBYHM010386871.1:0-15158 GCA_038381775.1 Adansonia rubrostipa | reverse complement strand
CTAATTGGTCTATTTTGTCCACTGGATGTTAGAGGTTCAAAACTTTCAAGAGGGCATTTTGGTGTACCTCAGAAATCAAGAGCAGTGATAGCACATAAATTTTAACTGGGTAGTTGTTTAGTTAATCTATGATGTTATACTTATTATGCTCAATAAATTTAAAAAATTCAACAGCTTTTCCTAATTTGCTAGCTCCTTCACTCCTATGAGTCTACTTCTTTCATCACAACTTCTAGGGCCTTAAACACTAGGTCATATACTTTTTTTTAGGTTTCTATTTCTTATGTAGCTAGGGCATGACACTAACCACTACGAGTCAAGTGGCCCACTCCCATAATGTTGATGTTAGCAGTTTATTAGCTAGATTAACGATTATAAAAAAATTACTCTTATACTTTCATAGGATCGCTTTGTTACTTTTGTAAGATATGGAGTCGAGAGCTCAATAAATAGTTTAAGTGTAGCCTCCGTAAAGGTTTTCAAACTACTAAGTTAGTTATAGTAAATGATCATGGCTTTTTTAGTTCCATATACAATACGCACTTTCTCCTATTCAATGGCATTTATGGAAAGATCGATAATCTTATCTTTCTTATCATAAAACTTGATTTCTTATTTGTCTATCATTCCTTGCATCTTGGCTCTAAATTTTGAATAATTTTGCAAACTTAGAGTATGCCCTTTGTTGCCATGGTTTCGATAAAAGTTCATAAACTTACTTCTCAGAGGTTTTGTTTTTGTTACCAGCTTGGCTTTAACTAGAATATGCAAAATCAACTCCGTTGATATTTTGACTTCCTCAATTGTTGTTTTTACCTAACGGCCTTCCCTTGTGGCTACCATGTTTACCTTGGGCTTGGCATGATTAAGAAGTGAATTTATAGCTACATTTAGCCTTTGTTTAGCCTCAAATTGAAAAATCCTTGTGGCAATTAGTCTCTGTACTTTTTCAGTTAAAAGTGATACAATTCTCGATGGAGTACTCCTATGCCCCTGTATAATATTCACAGTTGGCATTTGTGTCATAACATTTTAGGTGTAGGGGTTTCCTGGGCACGACGTATAATGGAGTAACCTATTGCCTTGCAAGTAGCTTAAGGTAAAGCTCTCCATAAGACATGGGGACATAGTTGAATTTTAGCCTTTTTTAGGGTGTCTGGAGGTTTTATAGGTGGTGGTAATATTTTTGTTATTGCTATGCTGAGTGTTTTTGGTTATGTTTTGAGGGAAGGCTAATGACGGTTTATATGTAGCAAAATATATTGCTTGTAAAATTAAAGGTACACGTATAGATTTGGGTTAGGATAAGCCATATTGGGGAAGTATAGGCTAGGCACTTCATACAGGCTTAGAGCTAGTTTAGGTAAGCCGTCACAAATTATGTCATTTGCTTTATTCTTTTTCTTCTTCGTAGTGAGCTTCTTAGCAATGCTCAAAGATTCACCCTTTGATAGTCTACCACTCTTAATAGTGTTGTTAATCATTTAGCTCGATATGACTTTATAGATGAAATTTTTTATGGTGTTCCCTACTAACTTCTTGTATTACAGGGTGTTAAGAGTGTTAATGAATGTGATCATCATCTCTTTCTTGGTTAATGGAAGGTGAATCTATACAGCTTCCTCTCTCAATGTTTGGGCATACTGCTTTAAGGTTAAATAGGTTTCTTTTCCATATTTATCAAAGAGAGTTGATTAAAAGCCCAATCAAACATTTGTTTGTATTAGTTAAGAAAAGTTCGTGCTAGGTTCACCATTTTTGGATTTTAACTCAATCTAGTTTAATGTACCAACAGGCAGTTGCCTTAATTAAACTGTCCTAAAAATAATGGATAAGGAACTTTTCATTCTTTTATGCTTGCCATCTTTTGACGTATATTTGAATGTGGATGATCAAATCAGTGGTCCCATTATACTTTTAAAAATTAGGCACCTTAAAATTAAGGGGAATGATAAGATTTTGGGCACTTACCCAAGGATTTGGCATTGACGGCTCTGGATTTGTCATTTTCTTTGATTACTTTGAGTCACTTCTCTAGCAGCAGATAGTTGCTTGTAGCTTTAGTAGTCTTATGGGTTCTGGGTTGTTCATTTTTTCTTGTTTTGTTGGAACATCAAAATTTAGAACTATAGGGTTAGTTAGAGAAGATCTTGTGCTTGCCTCTTAGTATTAACCCATGGAGTAAGGTTGTCATTGGATTCACATACATTATTCGTGGCACTAGTGGAATTGACACTAAACGATGTAACTGTTCTTGAAATACCCTCTCTTGGGCATTTGTTGCTTCGATGCTACCGTTGGGGTTGATTTCATGATTTACTAACATTTTCCTAATATCAGCAGCACTGTCTGTACATTGTCCTTTACAGAGGCCGCTAGTAGTTTTATCATTTAGGTCATCTTAGCTTGGAGTTCTTCAGTTTGTCAGAGAACCTAAGCTTCTTTATGCATAAGCTCTAATATTTCAATACTTGCTTGATGATTGTTTTCCATGACTTTCTTATGATGCCAAGTATTATACCAGTGACGGATATTTTGTTCCATGTTCTCTTCTAATGTTCAGATTAGTTGAACTTTTTAAAGTATTCCGAGATTAGATTTTTATGGTATGTTATAGAAATGAAATGAGTCTGATGAAAATGTAAGTGTACAAATGAATGGATGGAAAAGAAATAAGTACATGAATATAGCGAATAATTGAGTAAATAATACTAATATGCAAATGCATTAGAGACAATTGGGTTGTAGGATCAGCTCTAACAATAGCATCTTTCATTAAGCATAAACATTATTTGATTACAAGTTGTCAAATCTAAAAATATTAGATAAGATTAAATTGATAATTAAATGTTTAAGAAAATTTAGCATTCCTGCCTTGATCTCTGATTGGTATAACATCTAATCTGAAATAACTGGCTTACTCGACCATCACATTTGCCTTAGTCTGGGCTGCTCGATGAGATGCCTAAGGTGTTCTTGATGATTTTGGTGAACTTGATCGGATATAAGCCACTTCTTATGGCTTTTCCATTCTTTTTCCTCTGATGACCTTAACAACATGTCAATATATTTCTTGTGGCTCTGAAGAGACTATTATAAATTTTGAATCCTTATTAACAAGGTTTCATTTTCAACCTTATCCTCCTCTAAGGTATGCACTCAAATTTCCAAATGTTCACTCTTTTATTGGTTGCTAGCAAATGAGCATAGGTTTTGGTGAACCTTTTTCCAATTGTCTAGGCCTTGTCTTTCGAATACTTTAGCTCATTGCTAAAACAAGCTTGACTTTTCATTTGGCTAGTGATTTGCTAATTATAAACACCAAATTTTGTCTGGGTAATTTTTGATCATTCATTATTCGAAATATTTTAATTACTTAGCCCAAATTTATTTTAATTAAGACTTTTCTGATTTAGGCTATGATTGGGCTTGATGTCCTAAGTAAATTAAAAAAGATAAAAAAAACTGGCTGCCATGGTCAACATGGCAGTAGCTCTTGCCTTTGTCCTCTTCCCCTATAAATCCAACAATAATAGGTTCTACCATGGATTTGGTCCTAAACCACCAACCACTACATATTTTTTGGTGTTTAAGTTCCAGCTCTCAGTTAAACCTAAAAAGGGGGTTGAAAAACACAATAAAAAAATACTAAAAAAATCTCAGCAAAAAATAAGTTTCCAACTTTAAAATTTTTTCCTTCAAGTTACTGGCATTATCATCCTACCAAAACCTAAGCCAAAAAAAGCACAAAAAACACAAGATCCAAAAATTATAAAAAAAACCATAAAAAAAATTAAAAATTTAAATTTAGGTTTATTGGTTAAAAGGGTTTGAGTAATATTTTGAAGAATCCCAATAGTGGAAAGAAAGATCACAAGGAGGGGATGAACATATTAGGATTTGAGAATGATCCAACAATGGATGATGGCTGGATTTGAGGTAAAAGTTTCAAACTTCTCTTGTTGATCTAGAAGAATCTAAAAAGATTTAAGAAAAATCGACCTCGAATTTGGAAAAAGGAGTATCATAATGTGCCCTTCAAAAATCTTGTTAAGTAGGAAGGGCGCACAACTTAATATATAAGAGAAATGATAATTCTTAATGAAAAAGTGTCCTCTTGATCGAGACTCATTCTTTTTGACATAATGGGAGCAAAAAAGTACAGATTCTCATCTTTTGATCATAAGGGGTGATTGTCGAATGAATCACTCGTCTAATCGATCTTAGGTGGTCACCATTGAGTGACCAACACTTAGAGTTGCCACTGATCATTTGAACTGGGCATAGTCAGGTGCTTATTGAAACTATTATCTTGAGTTAAGATACTTGAAAAATTGATTCCAATGTCTGCATGGTCTAAAATTTTGATGGTTTGTTTTGGGAGTCAATTATTTCTGGTGAAGGATTAGGGCCTCATAATGCCCTAAATTGATACCATCTAGCCATATTTTATATTGATTTTGGTTTGTTCTAATTTTGATTTGTCATTATCTTTAATATAATCACCTTTTATGCATGAATTTGTATAAAGTAATAAATTTGGGTGTCGCAATGTGCCTTTACTCAGAACAATACACGCTTGAATCATTTGGATGGTGACGTGCGTGACTTAGAAAGGGATGGTCAGGAATTACCCTTGAGTTATTCCTTGATTGGGATTGGAATTAGGCCTGATGTGATGATAAAGAGAGGAAGGACTATCAGATGAATCACTCATCCAACGGGTCTTGGATGGCCACTATAAAGTAGCCGAAGACTTGGAGTCACCACTGATTGTTTTGGGCTAAGCATGATCAGCTACCTATTGAAATTAATATTCTGAGTTATGAAACTTGAAACATCGATTCTATAGTGAACGAGGTCTAAGGATTCATTGATTAGGTTTGGGAGTTGGTTACGCATGAGGATGGATTAGCACTTACAACCCTGAAATTGGTAACATCTAGCCATATCTTGCTTAGGTTCGATTTTTTCAGTTTTGACTTGTCATTATTTTGATATATTCGACTTTTATGCATGAATTTTGTATAAAATAAATCCAGGTTTAAATAAAAGACTTAAATCATGTATGCATCCCAACAAGGTGGGAAGTATACTGATCTTTAGCAAAATATTCTCTGGATTAATTTTGAAAACTAGGTATTCCATGTTAGGAGTTGGAGAGATACTAACATGAAACATTGCCCGATAATTATTTTTGGAAACAATTTCAAAAACATGAATGCAAAACGAGCATCACAAGAAAAATGTATTAGTACGACAAAAGGATAATAATAAACCTTGCACAAAACAAACACAAAAAAAGAAACATAAAAATGAAGGATAATCAGAATATGTCTCATAATTGGCTTTGATTATTAAGGAATAACTGAAATGACAAATTGAGACATGTCTAGACTTGATGGTCAATTAAGGTGTGAAAAAAAAGTTTTGATTAAAAAGTCCAAGAAAGTTTAGGAAAGAGAAAACATAGTTTTTTTTATGATTTAAAAAAAGGGTTGCAGTGTCCCTTCAAAAAATAGGGTTATAGTGTTCCCTCAAGAAACAGGGTTGTAGTATTTGCTCGAAAAGTGGGGTTGTAGTATCCCTATAGGTGGAAATTCTAGTAATTTTGGAAGAAAATTTTGATCAAGTAACCTAGGTAGGTTCAACTGAGCCCATTCAGATTTTGGTAGGAAAAGGTATTTTAAAAATTAAATCCAATAATTTCAATAAAATTATTTTTTTTTGCCTTGATCCAAGTCGAAGGGACTTATTTCGTAGTATGGGATTTCGTGGGGACTTAACTAGACATATTTTGAGACATTTGAATGTCTTGGAAAAAGGGTTTGGGAAATTTAATTTGATTTTTCTTAATTCTAAAAACAAGGGACAGCATCGCACTATTTCTTTTCTTAAATTTATTTCGGGCTTATTCAAAGGCTTTAAAGGGTAAAGAAGGTGCCATTGAAAAGGTAACTCGATAAGGGTTAATGTGAAAATATTCCATAAATCTCGAAAAGTCACTTTTTAAGTGGAATTAATTTTTAAAATTAAGGTTATTTTAGCATTGATAGCACATACAGGGGAAATGGTGCGATGGACTTTGAAGAATCACTTTGAACTCGTTTGGGACTATTAAATTAAAAATAATACCTTTCTGAAAAGCGAATTTCATGTAGTTTTCAGGAAAAATATTTTAAAAATTTAGAAAAATCATCTGGTAGGTAGAAATAAACTAAACAAAATGTAAATCGTTGATTTTAGGGGTTCAAGATAGTGTTAGTTTGAAAAATCAGAACTCCACCATCCAAAATGATCCAAGGGCAAACGAGATACTATTGGAAAGGTAATTCAATTCTCTTTAAAGGAAAAATATTGCAAAATTCTAGAAAAATCATTTGAGGTTTGAAAATAATTTTAAAATCATAACTATACCGTTGTCATGGCAAAAACAGGTTGTTATTAAATTTTTTGAGTTTCTTGGGGTCAAACTCAAGCCATGGACATCCAAACATTCACGAAATAGAAAAAAGGGTGGCATGAGCATTGTGAGTTCATTCCATAATCTTGAAGTAGTTTGGGATGATGAAATAACTAGTTGACAATGCCACAAACATTGGAGTTGAACTTAAGATCAAGGCCTAACACTTTTTACAACTAAAAGGGTTATTTTTCTTTTGAAAAATGACATTTTTGAACTCAATTTAACGAATCTAGGTTTGGAAAGCTTGATTTGTCCCTTATATTGGAGGAATAATGTAGTGAAAACATTAAATCCATGTTTGTCTCCAACTATCAAAGGTAGCATAAACTTAAGGGGTTTTAGTTAAAAATCAGATTTTTACAGCCAACAAATATAAAAGAAAGACATCGAGATAGCATTTTTAATCATGTAAAGCACATAAAGAAGGCATATAAAGCAAACATATGCTAGAGTAACAAGCAAGGCAACATTTTTATCGCATGAAAAATGCTAAAAATGGAAGAAATTCAAAGAAATGCATGAATATTAAATGGATACTCATGTTAACATAAGAGATGGTATGAACATGTGAAGAACTATTTCCATGACATGCAACAAATGATGGACATTTTTCACAGCATGAAAGAGATGATTTTTACGCCATCTAGCCACAATAAAACATCACCAATCTTAATGAAACATCTAAGCATATTAAAATATCAATGTATCATCAAAATATTATGCATGGAAGATGATAAAGAATGCTAGGAATCAATGAAGCAATGATTGTTCAAAGATCAGTTAAGGAAAATTTAATTTTTTGGCATTTAAACCACATCAAGGCATCAAAACCTTGAAATATAACCAAAACAAACTTAAAGATGCATGCTTTCCTAGAATGGTCATGGCTTCATGAGTATTGGTTGACCAGAATGACATAAGATGCATATGAATGTAAAGAAAATAGGAAAAAAGTGTAGAAAATATACTAATAAAACTTGCAAAACTCTTTTTTCCCTTGCATTCTCAAAGATGTAACTTTTGCTTTCCTATGGTTTTTTTGTGTGTTTTAGTTTTAGCTCACTTTTTTTCCCTTTACTTACAATGGATGAGCAAGAAAGAATGGCCAAGATGAGCTTTTTTGTATCACAATTGTTAAGGAGGAGTTTGGTGGGGAAAAAAAGAGTAAAAAATAAAGGTTTTAGAGGGGTTTTTAGTTGTTGCTTGGGAGAGCTATGAAAATGAGGAGTTTTTTTTGAAAGTGAGGTCTATTGAGCGTGTGTTGTACGTTTGTTGAACCAAAGTTGGCTACTTTATACGAAAATGCTCAGTCAAGATTTTTGACACCAAAATAAGGGCATTTTATGTTTTAGCCATGTACCACATGATAGTTCTGGGTACTATGCTCAACTACCTTTATTTTGATTGGTTACAGCATACTAGGTTGTGGAATGGGAAGGCTATAGCACCCTGTTGATGGTGAAAGGCCAAGTATGCCCCTAGACAAACTATGTATTTCATAAAAATGTCCCATTTTTTTGTCATTTTGGGCCTCAAAAATTCATTTGATCTAATCCTAAGTCTAATAATAAGGCTTCGTATGAATTTGGATGATTTTGGTGCAAAACACATGGCCAAATCAAAATTTTGACCTAAGGATTCAAGAGCTAAAAAATGCCATGAACTAAGCAATTTTGCTTGAATGTATCGGTACATTGCATACTACATTGAAACAATTGGGAAAAAAATACAAAATGCATCTATACAAGGAAGGTTGTATCGATACATCCTCAGAATCTATTGATACAATTACTTATGTATCGATATTTTTTGTCCAAAAATTAAATTTTAGCTATTCTAAACCTTGCATCAATACATTTGATCAATGCATCGGTAAATTAAACAAATGTATCGATGTAACCCTTATTTGTATAGATACAACCTATGAAATTTTGAATTTTGATGATATAGAGGTATTTCGATACATAAAGTTTATGTATAGATGCATTCAAGCAAAATGTAAAATTTATGCACCTTTGACTCTTTGAACACCTCTTACCTAAGTTGAAAATGATAAGGAATAGATCCTTGCTCATTTATTGGCCTTGATGGCATCCCGAATAATGACCTCTAATGCCTTAAATGTTGGCTTGGACAAAATAAGGTGTCTATACCAGGTTTCAATGAAAAGTTTAATCCTATATGCATCATGTAGAGGTAGGAAACAAAAAGATTTTCAATAAAAATGGTCTCTAGATTTTATTTTGAAAACTAGATATTTCGTCTCAAGCATTAGAGGGATATAAACACGAAACTTTTTTTTATGATTTTCGAAAATGATTTGGAAATATAAACGCTAAATGAACACCATGAAGAAAAATATGTTAGTAAGACATAGGAAAAATAAGATAATATTGTGTAAAATAAATCACACAAGAAAAGAAAAAAAGTGTCGTTCAAGATGTATCTCGTAATTATCATCGGTTGTTTAGAAATAACCAAGTTACATAATTTTTGAGACATGTTTGGATTCATTTGTTGATTCATGTGTGAAACTAGGGTTTGGGTCTCAAAAAATTCAAAAAAGAGAGAAAATTTAATTTTTGAAAAAACGAGATTAAAAGACTTAAATTGGCAAAGATTTGATATTTTTGTGACAAAAGGACATTTTTGTCAATTTTTGACAATATTAGTGATTTTAGATATAAAAAGATAGGAATTGGTAAAAATAGAAGAGGATTAAATTTAAAAAATTCTTGGGCCTTTATCCAACTTTAAAAGGGTCAACATGTGTTTCTAGTCTCTATAAGGGCTGGTCGAGCTTATTTTAAAGCATTTGAAAGCGTCAGAGGATAAACGCAAAATTACTTCCTATTTTGATGAAGCTCGTAAAACAAGGGTATAGCATCATGCCATCCACCTTCCTGATTTTATTTCGGATTGCTTTGAAGGTCTTAGGGGTTGAATAAGGTACTATTGGAAAAGTAACTTGACAAGGATTGACATAAAATTATTAGAAAATTCCTAGAAAATCTCATTCTAGGAGAAGATAAATTTTCAAGTTCGGTTTGATTTAAGACTAGAAACATGTGTAGAGGAAAGGGTGCAATGAACTTTGAAAAATCATTCTAATCACATTTGGAATTGTTAACTTGCAAAAGACACATTTTTAGAAAGGGAATTTCATGTACCTTTTAGAAAAAAATTAAAAATTCTAGAGAATTCATCTAAAAGGCCAAAATGATCCAAACAAAATGTTAATTGCTAATCCAAAGGGTTTTAGGCAGTGAAGGCTTAAAAAATCATAACTCCCTTAGTTGTAATGATCTGAGGCAAACAAGGTATTGTTAGAAAGGTAATTTGATGCCTTTTAAAGAAAAAATGCCAAAACAATATTGAAAAATCATTTAAGGTTTGAAAATGAGTTTTTAGGCCAAGGTAACAGTGCTGCCAGTGCTAAAACAAGGGAATTTTTGGTTTTTGAGTTTCCTAAAGCTAGACTTAGGTTTTGGCTATTCAAATGTCTGTGATAAGGGGTTAGTGACAGTAGCTTCACAAACTTATTTGCATAATCCTGGAGTAGTTTGGATGATGAAACAGCTCGTTAACCATGTTACAAGCAAAAAGACATACACAAGAGAAAAATTAAAAGACAAATTTTGTTTTTGAAAATCAAAATATTTGGCCTTATGTGACCTTGAATCTGAACATGAGGAGCTTGATTGTTCCCCAAGATTGGAAGATCAGTTGATAGGAAACATTAAATCCATATTAATCTTCATTTTTTAAAATTAATATAGACTTAACTTGAGGGTTTCTAGCCAAAGAAAGCCATACATGAACTGGCACATTGGTTAATGCCAAGCTTACCCTTCATTAAATCAAATTATAAAATAACATGTCCTTATACCAAGTGTAATTGACCCTTAAAAAATATAACAATCCAATCCTCAAGCTTCAAAATAAAATCCATATGATTTTCATGAGGCTTAGTCTAGAATTAGGTGATTTTTGGAGCCACAATCGGGGCCAAATTCATGTTTTAATGCAATGGTGCAAAAGGGTGAAAAAGCCATAAACTGGGCTAAATACACAGGATGTATCAACAAATTCCATAATGTTACAATTGGCAATTTTACCTAGAATGTATCGACATATTTGGCCAAAAATTGCTATTTTTGCTATAACAATACGATTGGCAAATGTATTAATACATTGAGCTAACACATTGATACGTTACCCTTTTTATTGATACAACTAGTGGAATTTTAAATTTTGATGATGTGGAGGCTATATATCGATACATCGGGGTTACATGTCAATATATGCTTGCAAAAATATGAATTTTATATACCTTTGGCTTTTCAAACACTTCACCTTTGCTAGGAATGATGAGGGATTGACCTATGCTTGTCCAAATGGCTTCGATGATGCATCGAATGATGAATTTTGAATGCCTTAGATGTTGGCATGGACAAAATAAAGTGTTTACACCAACCTTTCTTTGGTTGTTGTTGAGCAACAATAACAAGTCAAAGACCGATAAACATCATTTTGTCCGAGGTATGCTTAATGTTGTTTTATGTACTTGTAATGAAAAGAACAAAATTATATGATGCCAGAATAAGAATGATATTTTGGCAGTGATTTTGATTTTTGCACAAAAGTAAAGTTTAAGTTTCTGGATGAAAAACCTAGACTGCAATTATAGGTTTGACTTATCCCTAGGTTTGACTTGTTGAGTTTTTAGATGAAAGACCTAGATTGTAATCCTAGGCTTGACCTATCCTTAGGTTCATCTAGAAAAAATGATAAAGGTTTTAACAAAAATGCTAACGAGCTAGCTCATAAGTTAGTAACAATGTTAGACGTTAAAGATCATTGACAAAAGTTCTTGACAAAAATGCTAATAGGTTAGCCCATGACTAATTGGAAATGCCCAACTTTAAAGGTTCTTGACAAAAATGCCAATGTGTAAGCCCATGACTAACTAGTACCATTGGACTTTAAAGGTTCTTAACAAAAATACCATTGTGCCAGCCTATGACTAATTGGCACCATTAGGCTTTAAAGGTTCTTAACAAAAGTTTTGATAGAAGTTCTAGACAAAAGTTCTTGACACAAGTTCTAGACAAAAGTTCTTAACATAAGTCCTAGACAAGAGTTCTTAACAAATGACAACCTAGTGTGCTATTCCAATAGGCATCCCTAAGATTTACCTTTTGACGTGGGTCAATTACCTGAAACTATTTCTTAGTTGTATGGGGTTCAGATTCTTGACACAGTATTCTAAAGAGATAAGGTTCTTACTTGAGCGACCCTCTAGTTTTTTGGTTTTTGGTTTCAAGGGTTTTTACCAAGAGGTCCTTCGAGATTCATTAGATTTTGGTTGACATCATGTGGGTAGAGTAATGTTATCTGATGATAATATGAATGCACTATGATATGTAATGATGCAAGTGCAACTTTCTTGATGACATAATTGCATAATCATAACATAAAGTCTACTATAGGCATAAATATTACAAGTTATCCTCTTGATTAGGAGTTTTGTCAACTGTTTCCATGATTTTACAGTTCAGAATACTGATATTAAGCTTAATGGGCTTTTTGATCATGACCGTTTTTGGATCATTTGATGTCTAGATTTTTTTCTTGACTTGGATACCTGTTGGTCTTTTTTGAGAGTTTGAGGATTTAGGTGATCATGGCTTGTTTGTTTATGTATCTTGACTGAGTTGGTTAGTGTTTGGGTCTCAATAGTGTTCTTGACGAATTGGATGAGTTTAGCTTAGGTTTAATAGTTTTTCATGATTGTTGACTCTTGGGAGTCGAGAATAGTTTGACACGTGTTTGTGACTAGTAAGCGTCAAGTGAGAGTGGTTCGTGGTCTTGACAATCAAGGCATGAACAAAATTTTTTGTGCTCTTCTCATCTTTTTTTGAAGTAATATTAAGAAATCCTCATGTAAATTTTATTCGATTATCAAGTATTATCAACCAAATAACAAACATAACGCAATGTGAATATGATGCGAAAGGATTGAAAAAAACAAAATTACATTTTATTCATGAAAAAAAAGATAGTATAATTCCGTATAAACTTAACAAAAGGTACAATGAAAATAGTAAGCTAATCTCTTAGGCGGTTGATGCCCTTGATAATCATGACACATTAATGCTTCACCTTATGCATCTTAAGATATATCTTAAAAGGTCGACCTGTTTAATATTGGTTGATCTTCTTGTTAGCCATAATTAGCTTTGAATTAATCTCAGTTTTGATATAACTAAAACTTAAGCTTAATTAGCTTGTGTTTAAATATTTTCAAAGATTAGTATTTTTTTGTGACATATTTTGTAAACACTTTAAAAAGTACTATAATGTGTTTTTAACTCCTTCAAGCACTCAAAAATGTGTTTTTAATACATATATTTATGTAAAACACATTTTAGATAAGTTTCGCACATTTTAAAGTCATGAAAAACCTATTAAAATTGATTTTCATATGAATGTATCGATACACTATGTGTATGTATCCATACAATACTTGGCAGTAGCTAAATAACCTTAAAATGCAAAAATCACTATTTATGTATCAGGACAGATTATTTTGTATTGATACAGCACTGTTCTATATCGAGACAAATCATTCTTTATCGATGCAACATTGTTCAATAGTCATATTTTAGACTGTTAAACACAATGTATAGATACCTACTCAATTGAATTGATACAGAGGCATCGGGAACAACAGAAAATCACATGTTGAAGGCTTCAATGGCTATATTCCTTCAACAAATATCCCCAATGGCTATAATCATGATCAAGGCTATGAATACACCTCTCCAACGCCTTCAACAAGAGGAAGAACTAAGGGATTGTGATTAAAGTCAAATATTTCATCTTCTCCATCATTTTCACTAAGTCATTTATCTTTGTGTAGGATTAATATTTCCTATTTTTGTATTCTTTATTTTGTATCTTTAGATACATATTTCCCTTGAGCCAAAATTCTTGTAAACACCTAACTTTTAAAGGTCTTATTTGTTTATACTCAAATCCTTATAAAAAGGGAGGTTTTTATTTAGCCATTGAAAATTAGAGATGGTTTTTTTTAGCCTTCAAAAGTAGTGAGAGAGGGTTTTATCTTAGGCACAAAAGATAGAGGGTAAAGGTTTCTATCTTAACCTTGAAAGATAGGGAGTGTAAAGGTTATACCTTGTCTTTGAAAGGTAGACAATTCAAGTTAGTGAATTATGAAAATCCAAGGCAAGTAAGGCCAAGGTAGAGGATATAGGCAATTGATGCCAAACCTCTTTAAAACATTCAGTTTGCTTCTCCTTCCATTGTCTTTAATTTTTTATTTCTATTCACTAACTTGCACTCTAAAGTTTATTGTTTAGATTTCTCAATTTTATTTATCAATGTTTTAATTTACCAAAGTTTTGAGAAATCAATTCACCCCTCTTTTGATTTCATTCTTTACTAAAAGGTCTAATAATTGGTATCAGAGCTTGTGTCTCATTCTTATAGGCTTAAAATCCTTGAGCAAAGATCTGTAAAAGACCATGAAAATGGCTAGTGGTGAAAATTTTGGTATAAGCCAGGAAGAACATTCAATCGTGAGCCTCCTCTCTTTAATGGTGAAGATTACACTTATTGAAAGACAATGATGAAGCTATTTATCCGAGAAAATAATTATCAAGTTTGGAAGATAATCATGAAAGGCTTACTCATCCTAACAAAGATGGTAGGTGACCTTGAAGTTTCCAGGGAAGAATGAGAATGGGATGAGAAAGACACTAAGATGGCTTAACTCAATGCCAAAGCCATGAACACACTTTTTCATGCATTAGGCCTCAACGAGTACAATAGGGTGTCTTTGTGTGATAATGCTAAAGAAATATGGGATACTTGGCTATCATACATGAAGGGACCAATCAAGTCAAGGAGTCTAAGATAAGCATGCTCACTCTTAATTATGAGATTTCAAGATGATACCGGAGGAGAGTATCAAGGAGATGTTTGATAGATTCACGAACATTGTAAATAGCTTGAAGGGTCTTGGAAAGGTGTATCCCAGCAAGGAAATGGTCATGGGAAGCTAAAGTGACCATAATTGAGGAGTCAAAAGACCTAAATCTCCTTACCTTAAACGAGCTTATCGGATCACTCCTCACATACAAAATGAAGATAAATAATGGCATGAAGAAACCAAGAAAAATTAGAGTAGCATTTAAAATTTCCATGAGTAAGGAAGAGGATGATGATGATGAGGATGGTGAAGATATAGAGATGATCATATTTGCTAAAAAATTCAAGAAATTCATGAAGATAGATAACTGCAAATCATCCTAATCTAAAAAGGTTAACAAGATGGTGTGCTACAATTGCAATGAATTGGGCGTGCCAAATCTGATTGCCTATTATTGAACAAGAAGAAGAAAAAGGCATTTGTAACAACTTAGAGCAATAGTGACTCTTCCGATGATGATGACTCCAAGGAAGACCAAATTGGCAACCTTTGTTTCATGCCTCTTGATAAGACGGGGTAACCTCAGATTCTCTAAATTTAAATTCTTATACATTTGATGAGTTACAAGATGCTTTTGATGATCTTGTAGTTGAGTTTAAGGAAATGAACTCTAAACACAAGAAAATGATTTCAAAATTAAAAGTTGAAAATGATTTACTATTGAAATCAAAACTT
>JBBYHM010386850.1:0-15159 GCA_038381775.1 Adansonia rubrostipa | reverse complement strand
TATATACAGCCTAAAGACTATTCTAGGTAACTAGAGTAATTACAAAAAAAAAATAATTAAATCAAAATTTCTTCATAATCATAATCCCATAATTTAAGGATATCTAAAAAATTAGGATATATGGAAATCAATATATCTGCAGATCTAGAAATCCGTAGAAATTTGAAAATCTACATTCCCCTCAAGTTGGAGAATGTATGTCGATCATTCCTAGCTTGGATAGATGTTGTTCAAACTGAGCTCCTGAGAGAGCTTTAGTAAGGATATCAAGTATTTGCTGTTGTGTAAGAGATAGCAAACTTCTAGGACTTTTTGCTCAATTTTTCCTTAATAAAGTGTCAATCAATCTTGACATGCTTGGTTCTGTCATGATGCACTGGATTCTTTGCGATCTTAATAGTTGCTAGATTATCACACATCAATTTAATGGATGTTGTGATTGAAACTTAAAGTTCCTTTAAGAGTCTTATTAACTAGATCCCCTCACATATCTTATGTGCTAGGGCTTGAAACTTAGCTTCAGCTTTGCTTCTTAATACAACTGATTGCTTCTTACTTCTCCAAGTAACTAGGTTGCCCCATACATAAATACAATATCCCTAGGTTAATCTTCTATCTGTTAGTGATCCTGCCTAGTTAGCATTTAAGAAAATTTTTATGTTTCGATTGCTCCCTTTTCGAAAAATAATCCTTTTCCTAGAGTCATTTTCAAGTAACACAGTATTCTGTAGACTATTATTTGATTTTTTATGTAGGATTATTCATAAATTGACTAACCACACTCATTGCAAAGCAAATATCTAGTTTCGTATGGGACAACTGTATTAACTTCCCAACCAACCTTAATACCATCCTTTGTCAATAGCAATCTGATTTTCTTTTGAGCCAATTTTTTTTGAATGAATCCATTAGAGTATCAGAAGGCTTACACCTAAGTGTACCAGCTTTCTTTAATAGATTAAAGTGTATATTTCAATTGTGAATGAAAATAACCTTTTTTTGACCTTGCTATCTCCATTCCAAAAAAATAATTTAGAGCTCTAAGGTCTTTGATCTCAAATTCTCTACTCAGAATCTTTTTCAACTAAGATATTTCCTTTTTATGATTCCCTGTGACAATAATATTGTCAACATAGACAATAAGGATTGTGTTCTTACTAGTCGGATGTCTTTTGATGAATGGGGTATGGTCAGGTTGCCTTTGAGAATATCCTTATCTTTTAATAACCTTGGTAAACCTCTCAAACCATGCTTTCAGTGATTGCTTGAATCTATAAAGAGATTTCCTAAGTCTGCAAGCTTGATTGTAGCTGTTAGGATGTTTTAGGCCTGGAAAAATTTTCATATAAACTTCCACTTTAAGATTCCCATCGAGGAATGCGTTTTTAACATCTAGTTGATGTAGGCTCCGATAAGATTAGCTGCCAAGGACAACAAAAATCAGATTGTATTTAACTTTGTAACAGAAGCAAACATTTCCTGGTAATCTATCCCACAGGTTTGTTTGAAGCCTTTTGCAACTAGTCTTTCCTTACACCAATTCGAGGTGCCATCTACCCTATATTTGACATTGAAAACCCATTTGCATCCTACAAGGTGTTTTCTTTAAAGTAGTTGAGTGAGTTCCCACGTACTATTTTTCTATAATGCTTGAAGTTCCTCATTCACTGCCTCTTTCCACTTAAGATATTGTAAAGCTTCCTATCTGCAACTAGGAATTTTAACACTGTCAAGACTAGTAGTGAATGCTTACTAGCTCATAGACAACTTCTCATAAAACACAAAATGTGAGATGGATGCTGAGTACAAGACCTGACCCTCTTTTTCTAGGCAACAGGAATGTGGAGATCATCAACTAAACTTAAATCATTTGCAGAGGAGTAAGAATCTATGTTATCTTGAACCACCTTTGTGGGAGTTGAACTCAAAAGATATGATTAACAAGTTGCAGGAAACGGCATTTCTACCGGTTTAGGGTCTTTTTGGCATCTTCTACATACCTTAAGCTCCTTGTTTCCTTCCCCTTGAGAGTTGTAAGCATAGAAATCATAGGTTCAATCTGTGATTGGAGTTGTGACTCGGGCTCGACTAAAATCTGTGACTGGGGTTGTGACTCAGGCTTGGCTAAACTCATAGGAATATCATCCTAAAACTGATATTCTTGGTTTATAGGCTTTTCCCCTTGAATATGGGTTCTAGGATAGTATGGCACATTTTCAAAGAAAGTCACATCCATAGTATTTTAGGTTTTTATAGTAGAAGAACAGTAGCATTGATAACCTTTTTTATGAGAGAAATACCCTAGAAAAAGACACTTGACAGACTTTGGATCAAGCTTGCTTATTTGATAGGAGGAAATATGAACATAGGCAGAACACCTGAAAACTTTAAAAGGAATATCGATAACAATTCTAGTTTAGGGAAAAAAATTAGAGAAAAACCGGGCAATGTGTGTTAAACTTTAGAGATCTTGAAGGTATTATATTTATTAAATAGGTTGTAGTTAAGACTACTCCCTCCCAAAACTGTTTTGGAACATTGTTGGTGAACATTAGTTATTGAACAACTTCAAGTTAGTGTCTATTTTTTCTCTCGGCTATCCCGTTCTATTAGAGGTATCAACATAAGAACTTTGGTGAATAATTGCCATTGCCAAGAAATAATTCCCAAAAATAAAATTAGAGTATTCTTTAGCATTATCAGACCTAAAAACTTGAATTTTAGTTTGAAATTGGTTTTAAACCATGTATGGAAGTTTCTGAATATGGATTTTGTTTTTGATTTTTCCTTTATGAGAAATACCCATGTGAGTCTAGTATGATCATCAACAAAAGATCCAAACCATCTTGGCCTTGTGATATTTTGAACCTTTGAATGTCCCCAAATATCATCGTAAATGATAAAAACTGGTCAAGATTGTTTGTAGCCTTGAAGAGGATATGAACTACAACAATGTTTAGACAATTGATAAATCTCACATTGAAAAAAACTTGGGATTTTTATTGATAAAGAAATGTGGGAATAATTTTGACATTTTTGTAAATTTTGGATGCCTAAGACAAAAATGCCATAAAATAATGCACTTTCTTTATTAGATTCTAAAGGTAAGATTCAACTAGATTTATAAGTATTGATTGTAGAGAATGAAACACGGTGAGCTTTAGTATTGGATTAATCATCTGCCCTAGTCCGTCAGAGTTCACTTTCCTTAGCATTGCCAATCATCTTCCCCGAATCCAAATCTTGAAAAACAAAATAAGTGAAAAATAATTTAACAACACAATTCAAGTCCCTAATGAGCTTACTCATAGACAATAAGTTGCATGTCAAATTAGGAACTAAAAGGACTGATTTAAGAACAACAGACTCCAAGATGATCACTTCCCCAATACCAGTCACTGTGCAAAGAGATCCATCCACAATTTTGACTTTGTAATTCTCATGACATGGTCTGTACTTATGAAACAATGATGCATTACCTGTCATATGATCTGAAGCTACGGAATCAATAATCCACTGAGATAAGTCTTCTGATTTAGCGTGTAAAGTAGTAAAAAATTTACCTTTTCGTGTCATAGACCTGTTGGGATGATTAGAGTAGGAGAGGATGCTTGCTTGAATTTTTTTGTAGCCATTCAATCTGTTTTTGGCCAAATTGACCAGATTCGCTAATGTTCTTTTGTTCTTTTTCTTTCTGAATCTGCCACAAAACTCTTCGCTTTCTTTTCCTTGTTTGGCTTCCAATCTATAGGTTTACATTTATCTTCGAGCAAGTCTACTTGGTATGGCCTGGTCGATAACAATGATCATACCAAGGTCTACTTTTTTTTTTGCCATGAGTCAGCACAGAATTTGTCTTTCTTAAAACAAAGGCTCAACCTTTTAGAGCATTTGAAGATGCTTGAGTTCCCATCATAAGTTTCTTCCTACTTTCCTCTCTCCAAACCTTAAAGAATGCTTTTCAAATCAATGGAAGTGGCTTAGAACCAAGAATTCGGCCTCTTGAATTCATCAAGAGACTTATTCAAGCCAAGCAAAATCTTGAAAATCCTCTCTTTTCGATAATTTTCTTGTATCTGCTTGCTTCTTCAGGACTCCCAATCTAGACTCTCAAACACATCTAACTGTTGTTAATAATGACTGAGAGTATTATAATTTTAAGTTACAGTCATCTCACCTTGTTTGAGATCATGGAGAGCTCTTTCAATTTTGGACAATTATGCTATATTGTCATAGTCTGAGTATGTTTCCTTTACTGCAGTCAAGATTTCATGAACAATTTGTAGAACAAAAAATTCTGTCCTATGTCATTTTCCATGGTATTGATTAACCAGGACATGACCGTGCTTTTTTATTTCCAAGTTTAGAAATTAGGATCATCCTTCTTCGGTGAAATAGCAGCACCAGTAAGATAGCTAACCTTTCCTTTGCCTAAGGTGAACTTCATCACTAACTTGGCCCATTGAAGATAGTTGTCGCCAGTCAGCTTGTGTCTAGTGATGAGGAGAGCCGATCCTTTTGAACTACGATTGTTTACAAATTCTTGACCTGATATAGGCCCTAAAAAATCGTTTGTATTGGATGCAATGGAGTTTGGTAAAAAACTTAGATAGAGGATGGATTTATGACTCTGATACCATAATGAAATATAGGTAAAAGATGAAGAATAGGTTAGAGAGATTAGAACAGATTGGAGAGAATAGTTTCTTCTCATTTTATATATTCTGAAAATAAGATATACACTGATATATATATATAGCCTAGATTAAGTCTATTTTAAGTAACTAGAGTAATTACAAATCAATTACAACTAAAAAATAATTAAATCAGAATTTCCTCATAGTCGTTATCCTATAATTTAAGGATATCTAAAAAATCAAAAAATAAGAAATCGGTAAATTTGCAGATCTAGAAATCTGGAAATCCACAATTTCAAATTAAACATCGACCTTTTGATACTTCTTGAAGTCATAACAAGATTATCGATTGATCAATCCAATGTAGTAATCCATGCTAGATATTAGGCTTAATTTGGGATCATTAATTTAATCGAATTAACACATTGTGTTAGATGTATAGTAGACACAATCTTGTTGGTAGTATGTGTAGATTTGTAAAATGGCAACAAAAAGCTTACCTTGAATGATACGTAAGTTGTTAAAGGTTTAGAAAGAGAAGCTCATGTAAAATATGAGATGACAACAATGACACAAAACTCTTTAAAAACCTATGATTATGAGGGAAAAGATTTAAGCTTTTGCTGTCGTGCCTAGGATGTTTAGTTGTAAACATTGGCCTATTAACATGAGGAAATTGATATGGGGTTACTATCTTTAGGTGTGGATAATTAAGCATCTTTTATGTTAAGTGTTTCCTTTCTAATTGAAGATGTTAATTGCTAGTAACCATAAAAGAATCAATCTAAAATTATTTTACTCCTTAAATGTCATATAATGGGGCTTTTTCAAGATTTCAAAAAAAAAAAAAAGAGTCATTTTCTGTCTAATCTAGTAACTGTTCTTTTTTGCCTTGATTTCTTCTTATAAACTATTGGTTTGTAAATTGATATTGAGTATTGACTCTAACTTTGATTGTTAAGAAGCTTTTTGTCAAACACTCTAGAAGAACTTTCCGGTAGAGATTTGGAAACTAGTAGGCTTATGTTAGGTGGTGCATGAAAGTGTGTAGAAACCCCAAATAGAATAAAACAATTGCAACGAGGGGTTTATAGAATGCAATCCTAACTCTTACATTTGGACCTTTGCTTGATGAACTTCTTACGCCATATCTACTCATTAAATGGTTTCAAGGTTTGTGGTTTGGTTTGGTGGGAATTATCAATGAACAGTATGGCTAGCTTGGTTGGTTGGTTGGTTCACTTCCATTGTCAAGTAGGTGATTCCCACATTGGTTTCCTCTAGTTGAGTGGGGAAATTACTTCATTTTTATGCTTAGCTACAATGCTGATGGCATTCTACCATTGGTGGACTCCTTGTCTTGTTTTTACCAAACAACCTAGGAATCAAAGCTTATAACCTATAAATAGTTAATTTGTTCGCTATACTCTTCCAACCCTTCCCTATCTTCCTTTTTTTTTTTTCGAAATTGTGAAAACTACTTAGTTTTGAACATAAAGATATTTTTCTCTCTCTCTTTTTCAGGGATGTATGAGAAATGGCAAAAATGATGGCACAATTGCAATCTTTTGTTAATAACATGACAATAAGTTAATTATTGGCTTAGAATAAACAATTGTTACAATAATGTGGTGTATAGTAATTCTTGAGGAAACAATAAAGGTCAACATTGTTATCTTATATCTGGCCTATAGAAAAGAAAGGAAAGAAGAAAAAAAAGCATACCAAACCTATGGTAGTGGATGTTGTCTACATCTAGTTTTTAATGTTTTGCTTGTTAAGCAAATGGGAAAAGACGAATGTTGTGGAACCCTAGAGTGTTTGATAAAATTTTCAGAAGTAGAAATAACTGATTGCGAGGAATCATTCAAAAGGGATTTTGTACTATGGTAGAGGTCATTTGGTAATTAGCATAGCTCTATCGCAATATTTGATAGTTTTTTGCTTTCTTTTTGTTCCCTTTTTAGGACAGAATATGGTCAATTTTATTCCGAAGAATATACATTTTCTTAGGTGGTGTTATCCCATATCTTAAGTATTAAGTTTCTTATGGTCTTATATTCAAGTTGGGCCTTCCCACCTATTATCAATTGCTTTTAGGTTAAATGCTTAACATGATATCAGAGCCCGGTTGTATTGTATTATTTCTTCCTAACCCCATATGCGGTTGAGAACCTCTGGTGAGTTTGTTTACATGTAGGCCCTTGTTGAGCTACATGTGAGGTGAGTGTTAAGTGATTTTATCCCACATCTATTAAGTGTTGGATTTATTGTGATCTTATATTTTAGTTGGGCCCTATTCTTATTATCAATTAGTTTTAAGTTGGATGCTTAACAGTTTTGATGAGCTGTTTTTGAAATATAAATAACTTCTAATGGTACTTACACTGAGTTCTATTGATAAGTTGGTTTAGGCTAGTGAACGTTATTGGTGCCTACATGCATTAGGGTACTATCAAATGTCAGGGATTAGGAGACTAATTTGCACGGCATCTTAATAGAGTTTTTCCGTGAATGAAGTGAAACAAGACCAATTTGAAGGAAATTTCTAAAAATTTGATGCTAGAAACTATATGTTCTGGTTGTATCCTAGGCCTTTTATTTTTACTTTAATTATTGATTCGTCCCTTTTAAGCTCACTTGTATTCAGCAATATATACGTAAAACTTCTTTTATTGTTCCTAGTACAAGATTTACTCTGCTTTAGGTCTTTAGATTAATTTGCCTAATCAGCCTTTTTCTTTTCTGGCACAAATGTCAAATATATGATTATTTCCCTGCGAACATGCACATAGATGTTGGACCTCTTTAAACAACTCCAGAAGTTGAATCTTTTGTAGCATCGTCTTCCAAGACATTATATAAGATACTTTATCTTTATATAATATGTTCATAGCTTGCGCAACTCTTCCATGGGAACTTGTTTTATGAAATAGTAAATAGTTTTGATCTACTTATTGTTATAATGACTATTGCAATAAACTTTTTTGCCAGTTTGGCCAAGATTCTTGAACGCTATGGGAGTCGCAATGAAAAAGAATCTGAGGCTTCAAAAGATGTTGATGAAGCAGTAAGTGATCCTTCTTCCTTCTACAGTGAGCTTAATGCTGTCAACTACATGTTGAGAAACTTCTTTTCAAAACAAGTTATTAGCATGATTTAACAATTAATCAACTAAATTGCTTATGGTTGTGCAATTAAGATTCTGCATTGACTGGTTGCTGGTGATGGTGTAGAAAAACACCACTAATAGAAAACCCATGTTTGTCTGTGAGCTCTTGGTTCCAAAGCTGTTTTACAGATGAGATTTTAATGGATGTAGATCTCTTGTCAATCCACAAACCGTTTGCGCTGTGTTGGCCCAACTACTATTCAATAATTGTCTTCATATAAGCTTCCATGAGAATATGAGACTCTGCAAATAACTGTAGTTGTTAGTTTGTCTGCTTGCTCTCCAAAGTACCTTATGCAGTTAAGTGCTAAATTATAGTTGGTTGAGCTGTCCATTAGACCTTATGCTGCTAAAACATAGGATCACAGATAACTCCTTTGCTTAGACATGCTTGACACTTGAAACTGATGAGCATTTAAAACGGGTTTGCTTCATTGTAATTTTTGTTAATATGCTCTTGCTCATGATAACGTGAACTTCGGTTTGTATTCTTAACAAGTTTGCACGTTTAAGCCTTGTGATTGGGTTTCTATTGAGTGAATTTGTTCTCTAACTACATTGACGCTGCTTGTACTACGGTTGTACTTTGCATCCTAGTATCTTTATGAGTAGTCAATAATCACATTCCTATGCTTTAACATGATCCTGTTAATTTCTATAATGAAACTATTTAACTTTCTATTTTGCCTCCATTTAATGAGAAGACTGAAGTTTTCAACGTGGAGGTTGTCATTAAAAGAGAATAAAATGGACTTCAGATCAGTTAGTCAAGCTAATGAGTTTGACACTTTATATTGCTATGAGATCCTACGTGTGTTCTCATGTGGTATTTCTCCTCAATATTTGCTAACTAGCCATCAAAATTTTTTCCACAGGTCCTTCCACATACAAAGCTACTGCATATAGTTCAGAGGTGACTTTCTGATTCCTTATTTTGTAGGAAGGATGTAAGGGGGAAAGGATGGATAGTTTTTTTAATCTAATGGTTTAAGATTTATAACAAAATGTGCTATTTTGTAGCCCAACCATTATATTAGAGCTTTTTATTTCCTTTTCCCTTTCTTTCTTTCCAACCATACGGAGTGTAATAAAAGTTATATAAGATTAGTTGTTTGACATATCAGTATGCGTTGACAGCCAATTGGAAGAACCAAATATTGAGCAGCTGAGTGTGATTGACCTTGTAAAACTAGAGAAACAACTTGCTAAGGCACTTTCCATGACAAGAGCTAGAAAGGTTAGTATCCCATATTGAGGAAAATCTGGCATATCATGATAAATAAATATCTTGTGTAAGATACTTATTTTTGTTCTAAGGAATCAAATCTTATGTGTTAGATACAATTTCAAAATCTCTAGCAAAACCTCAAATAAGCCTTCGCCCCTTTTCTTATGATAGTTTACATATCCCTGGCGCTCTCTTAAGTTGCTAGCTTTCACTTGGGCTTGTACCTTAAAGTTGTAGCTTATAGAGGAGATCAACTGTATTTTTGATTCTTCCATATTTATCAACTACCTGCTTGGATAAGTCATTTATACTGTTCAGGGCTCACCTACCCTGCAAATCTTCGTACTAATTCAATGTTTTCCTCTTTGCATTATTTAGCAGCTTGTATAAGTGAAATTTCGCAGCTGATACTTGCATTCACTCTGAATTTAGAACCTTTTTTTCCCTTCATAAAAACAATATTTCGTATATTGAAGTCAATGAATATTGACACATGTTTGCCCCGATTTGAAACAATGAAAGTGTTTCACATTGAAGTCTTTTCCCACCACTTGCTAGGATCCTCTTTCACTATTATGATCTAACAGATCAAACTGGATTCTAAAATGTCAAGAGAATCTAAAAGGTGATTGCCAACCAAAGAATCCACTTAATCACCGCAAGTCACTACGGTTTCTTTTACAGGATAGGCTTCCTTCTGAATAAGAGAGGTAAAGGATAAATCGCAAAAGTAATTACTTAAGACCTATGCATCATTAACTTCTAATGCATTTGAAAATTATTTAATTAAAGAAATTTAGGTGAATGGCTGTTCACAATGTGAAATCTTTTATTTGTTCCTGATTTTACCGGACAAGAATGCTGCTATGTCTGGAAACCTGTCCTATCTGTCATTTTCATTAAGATTCTTACCTGATCAAGTTCTTCTGCAGACACAATTGATGATCGGGTATATATTGACCCTCAAAGAAAAGGTATGCAACCATTATGTTTATGGTGAAATTTTAGCTATGAGTCTATTGGTTTTACCTGAATTGTGAAGAACATACCGTTTGCTTTTTATAATGTTGTGAAAAGAGTGAGTTGTTTTAACTGTACTAATATAGCTGTTTGCAATCACGGTACTAGAAAATTTTCAGCCTATCCATGAACCATGTAGGACCATCAATTTTCTTTTCCAATTTTTTTCCTTAGATCACCCATCTCAGGATCTCTTTTTGGTAGGCTCGTAATATTTTCTTTATTCATTGAACTTAAAATCATGACTTGGATTCTTACACCTCTGAAAACAGTCCAAAACCATGTAGGCTTGACCATTGTTTGAACACAGAGGAGAATTGTTTGTTCGGAACAAATCTCTTTCCTTGATTCCCAAATCACAAAGGCTTTCCTCTTAAACATTGCTTGCATGCTCTTCAGGTTAACAATTTTTAAGATCCTCAATATAGAACATTTATAAATATGTATTCAAATATGTATATATATATATATATATATATATATATATATATTGTTGGCGGTGGGGCTGTGGAGTGTCAATATAGAACATAGATCAGATATGATAGATAATGACCTACATCAAATGCTGCTGCTCAAGCGCTTAGCTCACTGCTCATACTATTCCAGAAGAGCTGACGCTTATTGATGTGTTCCGACATATTCTAAGATTAAAAAAAGCTCCTATTTAGTTTGTTTCCAATTGATATTTGTATAAAATCCAAATACAAGAATACAACTTGACAATGATATTGCTAAGCCTATATTATATTAGATTATCTGATTTCTAGTTCAACTTAGTCCATGCTGTCAACTTATGTTACCCAGAAGTTGTCTTAACAGGATGATCGAAAATATCTCCAAATCACTTAGGCTTAAGTTTCCCCTGCTACTCGTAGTTCTCTAGAAATACCTACTGGAAATTGGCACAGTAATATACCAATGCAACCTCTGAAGAGTTATACATGGCTGAAAGTAGGTGCTCAGCCTAATATAATAACATCTACAGCCTTCTTCAATCAAACATATTTGTTGGACTAGGGATGTTCAAGACAGAAGTGAGTCATCACAGACAAGAAATTAATGAAAATATGTATGAAAGAACACAACAGAATTAAAATAAAGCAAGAAGGAAAAGAAAAATAGGCTTTAAACTAGAGAAAATAACAAGCACAAACGTAATTAGCAAGACAGCATAGTACAATTATTTACTTATTGGTTATTTAACAGTACGATTATATTTGTTTGTCAAACCATTTTTCCTTGTATTTTGTTTTGTTCTAAACCATGACAAATTCCCTTTTTCCGCAGGAAAAGTTGCTAAAAGCCAAAAATGAACTTTTGGGAAGAGAGGTAGTATAAGATTTCTAGAGCTAATCTCTATGCTTTGCTTGACTTAATAATCGTCAGTAAAGCAGAAAAACAAATATTTAGGAAAAAAATACATAGAAAAACTGAACAAGTATTTGGTTGATGGTCTTGTGGTATGACTTACAGATTGCAGCAGTGGAGAACAATGAAGATTATAGGAACGAAGTGGTGATAGGGCTCA
The DNA here is from genome assembly GCA_038381775.1 of Adansonia rubrostipa. NCBI lineage: Eukaryota > Viridiplantae > Streptophyta > Magnoliopsida > Malvales > Malvaceae > Adansonia > Adansonia rubrostipa. The sequence continues at coordinate 3,574 of JBBYHM010386850.1, read as the reverse complement.
GCAATCCCGAACATTTGGATCATATACCCCAGCAGCAAACCCTTATGTTGCTTCAATAACAAGGTTGGTTGGCCTATTATTGTCTGCTTGCTCGAAGGGTATTCACCAGCCTGAGAACACCAGCCACCAACTAACCAACCAAGAAAGCATGCACAAATTATTATGTCAATGAAGTAAGCTTGTCGCCAAGTTATTCTATTTTACATATTCCTTCTTTATTTCTCCATCTCACTTGGATCCTTCTGCTGTTGAACCCGCTTGCAATAAAGTCTCTGGGAAACTTCATATAAATTTCTTTCACAAAGACTTTGCTCGCATCTCTCTCTCTATGTTATCAGTTGAATCCATTAGTTTCTTTTCTCCCTCTCCAATCCCACCTCTCTCTCTATCTCTCTCTCTCTCTCACGTTTTATTTTTTCGTCTTTGTGATGAATCATGCTGAATGTAAACTACATATTGATGTTGGTTAAAATAATATGCGCTTATCTCATATATATATATATATATATATATATATATATATGCGGTGGAACCGGTTCCGGTGCGGAAAAAAAAAATCAATCAACATGCTAGATGCTACTAGCCCACTAGTACTAGTATACAAGATCATTGTCTCGGATTTTTATGTACTTGGGTTTATGTTGTGTTCCCACACTTCAAAATGGAACACTTCGTGTACTAGACTTTGGTCTAGATTGTGCGGGGCAAGTTATCAACCCCTCTTATTCCTTTGATATACCAACACAATGAGATTCGTTTTGGACCATTTGGGCTTTCAGGAAAGCACGGTTTTGTTTCATTTCTGGGTTTAAAAAGTTTCTGTTCGAAAACATGTCTGATATTTATTCAGACCTCTTGCATCGCTGAAGATTATTTTGAACTCTTTTTTTTTTTTTCATTTGGATAGGAAATTTCATCAAACTAAAAAAATTAAAAATAGCTTATTAATAGGTATTGGATGGAATTTAAATAATGATTGTAAATTGACTCTTTTAAGCATTAATATTTATAATTAATATTTATTATAATAAATTATGATAATATCTTTTATATTTATAACTATAATAAATATAACACAACTAAAAATATGCATACGCTGCAATTTAAATCCCAAGGTTTCCTTCGGTAGTGGGGAAAGAATAGAGACAGAGGTGAGAAGAGAAGAAACGTAAAAGGTGCGCATCACTAAGGTTAATACATGCTGAACGCTGCCAACCGGCTCACCGCTGAAGGTTGGATGCTTTTATTATCGTGTGATAAAAACAAAACAACAGGGGGCAAATCCTTTTTATTACAAAAACCATAAACCTAGTTCTCCTGTCACCGTCACCTTAGGTTTATTCCTCTAAGGCTTGTGCAAAGTTTTTGGTTCCACGATATTTTTTAAATAAAATTTTAAATTTAAATTTTATAAATAAAAAAATAAATATTAAAAAAATTTTATTTAAAATTTAATTTAATTCGATTTTAAAATAATCAAAATATAATATATTTATTGGATATTAGAAAGTCATAGACACAAAAAAGAAAGTGTTTGGCTCCTATTTCCTTCGCAAAAGATAAACTCGTATTAATAAATCTGTATCAAGTACTACACTATTAATTATTGAAATAGTACGAGTACTCAACTACTCATATTCTTTAGTTTTCTAACTACCATTTTTCTTTCCATTTCAAAATGACATGTTTAAATTTAGTAATTCGAATACCGTATTTTATGTTTATTATATATTATTTATATAAATATAAATATAATATAAAACATTTAATACATAAAAAATTTAAATACAAATATAATTATATTTGTTAAATATATTATATTAATTGTGTTTAAATATATTATATCATATTTATTATATTATTTTCATATTTATTAAAAATATTATATTTTTATAGTATTCAAAATTTTCATATCTATTTATGCTTTTAACTTAATATATTACATATTATAGTACTAACAAGAAGGCAAATCAACATTAAAAAAGAATGATTAAATTTGTGGCTTCTTTAAAAATTAAAATAAGTATTCAATTTGCAAACAAAATATAGAACGTAAATTTTCACTATTATAAGAGAAAAAAAATCATCTGTGATGAGATGGTCATGCAGGCCTTTTTTTAACACGTTTTCTATCCACTTATCAAAATTTTATACTCCTTCGATTTTCATATAAATGGAGCTAAAGTTTATTTCTCATCATAAAAAAAAAAATCAATTTTAACATTATTGTTATCAAGTTAAAATTTGCGAGAAAAACCCCATCCCTCTCTTTCTTTTTTACCCCGCACAGCCTTATCCACTCTTTAGAAAATGCGCTTTAATGCATTTTCCTAATTTGATAATGAGCATATAATTGTAAAACTAAACCAACGACACCGCCGCCGCATCCAGAAAGAACCCATGATCCAAATCCAGTTAAAAAATGCAGGATGGTCTTGGACGGACTTCGGACAAAGCTCAGAAACTTTACTGTCTTATAACTGTTCAATTTCCTGGGAATACTTCATATTAAAATCGTGGGATTACATAATTGCAGTAAAATTATGGGATTACATAGTTTTGCTAAAGTATAATGAATACTTAATTGTTTGGGTACATAATATTATTGTATATTAAATCAATTTTATTAAAAGAAGTTTTATACATTTATCTTATTATTTTAATACTTTTAATTACTTTTAACATTGATCAATAAAAGTTAATTATAAAATCATATTTTAAATTAACAAATAGCTTTTATATTAAAAATTAAATTTAATACTTAATTTTTTTTACTGTCAAATTTATTCAATTTATCAAATGGCCCCTTAAAATTTATTTAATTGTTATTTCTATAATAACTTTATTAATTGTATCAAGATATATCTTTTTATGTCGGAGGTAATAAAATCAATTCGAATTTAAAAATCAGTTCGAAAAAATTTAAGTCTAAACTTGATTGATCAAAAAATTAATGACCGAAATTAAAAAAATATAAATTTAAAATAATTTATCTCAAATCTATTTAAATTCACTCAATTATTGCTTCTATTTTAAGCTTTGTTTAATTAGTTTATAAGTAGCAGAAGCTTAAGAATTTCAACCCAAAAATTTGGCATTAGAATTATTTTAGTGTAGCTAATTAATTATAATTTTAAATTGTGTAAATTTATAAACATATTAGTTAAGGTTTATGAGTTAAGGGTTTGATTTTTATATAATTTTATATTATACTTAAATAATAATAAAATTATGAAAAAATTATCCGTAAAATTGATTTCTATTATGCCACTTGGCAATGCCAGTCTGCCCCACTCACAGAAGACTGCCACGTATCCTTAATCCCTGGAAACGTTGTAAAAGAGAAAATGGGCTGCACATGCCAGTCTGAACTTAGTAACTGCTTTTTGCCTGGGTTCCTGCAAGTTCCAATTAATCGGAGTAACAGCATCGACGCTTCACTTTCTTTTGATTTTCCGTCCAGATTTTCCTGAGAAACAAACTCAAGCTTTGTCTATTGGAATTCTGCAGTTGTTAATTCTTCTCCTCTTGAACAACGGTTTTTATATTGGTCCCTGATTTATCCATTTGCCTC
>JBBYHM010386839.1:0-11017 GCA_038381775.1 Adansonia rubrostipa | reverse complement strand
AATTTGCTTCAAAAAGGGCTAGAACAAAATTAGGTGCCTACGAACCCTCAATCAATCTAATAAATCTTAGGCACCCATTTTCACTTACAAATATTTTAAAGGTTTACTCAAGCGTAGCCTTTCAAGAATTCAATCTTTGGAGAAAATCTTAACTTGTTTAATTCTTATATAAAATTTTTAAAACAGTCATTCTAAGTAAAGTTAAAGAAAAATGTAATTTTCTACCTTCAATAGTGAAATCCATCTTTAAATCTTCCATCAGTCTGAAAAAAAAAAAATAAAAATAAACTCATCCGGAAATTTTTTAGAACCCTACTCAAATATAGTCCCCAAAAATTCCATCGTGGAGAAGATTAAATTTATTCCTTAATTAAATTAATTATTAATTATGTAAAATAAGTCATGCGGGTTTCTATTTCTATCATTTTTGAATAATTTTTCCTAGTTTAATTAAAAAAATTAACTAAAACAAATACCTAAAATAATAATAAAAATTATCCCATAATGAACCAAAGTAATAGAAAACAATGATTAAGAAAACGATGAAAGGGAAGGAAATAAATAAATTAAGAAATCAAGAAAAATAGTCCATAAATAAAATCATTTAACTTAAAAGCCAATCAGTTAATTAAAATTAATTATAAATAAATAAATAAATCGAATCAATTAAAATCTTATTAAAATTTATTTAACCAATTAATCAAATTAATCAAATTAATTAATTCAAACCAATAGACTCAAATTAAAACAAAACTAAAAACAAAACCTCATGGACATAAAAAAGTGATAGCAACATAAGAGTTAGGTCAGGCATTGACCGGTGCGAGCTGCACCTTCCTCGACTCGCCATTTATAGAAACGCATCGTTTTATTTTGGTTTCAGTTTTTTAACTGTTAAAAAAAATATCTTCTCTTTCTCCCTCTCTCTCTCTCTCTCTCTCTCTCTCTTTTTTTTTTTTTTAATACAAACGTTGGAGGGTTATAGGATAAACTCCTTTGAGAAGCGGTTGCCGCAAGGTTCATCTGCAACTGGTTATGTCCGTTGCTTTTTCTTATATATATTATTATATAATAATATATAAAATTATTATAATTAAATAAATAATTAAAACTTAAAAGTTACATAAATATTTATTATTAAAAAAATCAAAATTATCAATAAATATTATAATTACATAAATTATATTAGTTACTATATAAATTATTATGATTGATATTATAAGCCAATATTATATATTTTTATTATAATTACATGTATACAATATTAATTTACATAGATTATGGTAAAAGGTAATAAAAGTTATAATACATATATTTATTATATTTAAATAAAACTTTTATAAATTACAAAAATATTTTACCAATATGTAACAAAAAAGTAATATTACATAAAAGATTATAGCTACATAAATTTTTTTTATCTATTACATACTTTTATAATAACACATACACATATACATTATTTACTTACATTTATTATAATAAAAGATAATAAGAGTTGTAATACATAAATTTATTATATTTACATAAAAATTTTATAAGTTACAAAAATATATCATCAATATGTAATAAAAATAGTATTATATAAAATATTACAATTACACAAATAATATTATCTATTACATAAGTATATTATCATAAGTAATCTAAATAAGTACTACGCTTTTTTTTTTTTACAATTATACATATATATTGTATATAACATAAAAGATAATGAAAGTTGTAAAACATAATTTATTATATTTACACATAAATATTATAATTAACATAGATCATTAAAGTATAGGTAATATTTGTATGTAATATATATTATGGGTAATATATTTGTATAAAGAATATTTGAAGCTAATGTATGTATTAAAAGATTACATATAAATATACCAGATTACATACAAAACATTATAAATTTATATAAAATATTACTAAAGCTGCAATATATTTATTTGAAACATTCTTTATGAAAATTAATTATAATTCTTATGAAATTATTTTTTGTCTTTATTAAATATATTTTTATGTAGGGAATTAGTTATTTTAGTAATTTTTGAAGTTAAAAATTTTATATTTGTTATTTTATTTATATATTTTTAAAATTAGTAATAAATATAATATATTACTAAAAAATTAATTTTATGATAAAATTTAAATTTTTTATTAGTTGGTAAGAATTCAAGTGCAGATTACAAAAGTTACACATAATATTAGAGTGAAGGTAATATTTGTATGTAATATGTGTTATAAGTAATGTATGTATGTAAAGAATATTTCAAGGTAATGTTTCTATGTAACAATTACATATAAACGTTACTGGATTTACATACAAACATTACAGATTTACATAAAAATATTGCAAAATCTATAATGTATCTATGTAAAATATTCATGTAAGAAAATTAAACAAAATTTTCTCAAATTACTTTTTACCTTATAATAAATATATTATTTATATAGCAAATTAATTTTTTAGCCATTTTTGAAGCAAGAAAATTTTTCATATTTTTATTTTTAATAATTTATTTGAGTGTATTAGTAATAATTATATTATAGTCAAAAAATTATTTTATGATAAAATATATATTATTGATTAGTTGATAAGAATTATAACTAAAGATTAGACAAAATTATACTAACATCTAATTAGGGTGAGGTGTACATTTACTTATAGTGAGTCATACATATAGTTATAATCATTCATATATTTAGTTATGGTGAGTTATACATTTAGTTATAATCAGTCATACATTTAGTTATAGTCATTCATACATCCAGTTATAATTATCCGTAGATATAGTTATAGTGAGTTGTCCATTTAGTTACAGTCATTCGTACATTTAATTATACTCATCCGTACTTTTAGTTATGGTGAGTTGTACATTTAATTATAGTCATTCATCTATTTAGTCATTATTTTTTATATAGTAATTCAAGATTTAATATAAAATATTTTTAATTATTATTATTTTTTAAATAGTAATTCAAAACTTCATATAAAATCTTTTTTATTTTTTATTATTTAATATATATTAATAGAATATATTATATAATTTATATAAAATATATATTATTTTAATGTTTTCAAAAATAATTTGGGATTTAATATAAAATATTTTTTATTTTTACATAATAATCCAAGATTTAGTATAAAATATTTTTTATATGAAGTTATTTTTAAATAGTAATTATTTTTTGATATAAAATATTTTTTCGTATTTTATTATATATTATATATTATTATATTATTTTGTTATTTTAATAATATTATATATTATTTTATACATGTATTATATAATATATTTAGTGTATAATATATATTATTAAATATTTTTTAATTTTTATTATTTTTAACTAGTTTTTCAAAATTTTCATATAAAATATTTTTTATATTTTATTGTATATAATATATTATATTATATATTTATTGTATTATGTTTATCATATTATATTATATATGCATAATATATTATATATTATATATTATCTATTATATATTATATATAATAAAAAATATATATTATTTTAATTTTAAAAAAATAGTTTGTTTTAAAATTAAATATCTTTTAATTTTGATTATTTTTTATATTAATCCAATATTTAATATAATTCGAGATTATTTTATAATTTCAGATTTAATATAATATTTTTCATATATAATTTATATGTAATATATATAATTACATATATTATATATAATTGGTGAGGGTCGATTTCCTTACGAAGGGAGCCGATCCCCAACATATATAATATTATAATATATTATATATTATATATTATATATAACATTATATATAATAATTTTAATTTGATATTTAATATAAAATATATTTTTATTTTTTATTATTTTTAAATAGTAGCCTAGGATTTAATAAAAAATATTTTTTAATATTTTATTATTTTTAAATACTATTTTTAATATATATAATTTATATATATAGTTTATATATAGAAAAGTCAGTTCTACACCATGAAAACCGACTCTCCTATGAACACAAGAGCAAAATAGCAGAGAAAAGTAACGTTAAATTATAATTACAATCTCTTTATTAATAATTTTACTTCTTTTGAAATTATTTTTTTTATTTTTACCTTTTTGTAAAAATTATCACTCTATATTATTCTTTTTGGAGTTCTCCCTAAACATTACCCGGTTATCAAGTAAATCATATTTTTTAAGCAACGGTTGAGAAAAAAATTCACATCCAAGAATTTATTTTATTTTAAGCTGATGGGTAGTTTATATTAACAAAAGTATCTTAAAATTTTCCACAAACATTTTTTTTTTTTTACTTTTAACCTGTTTATTAAGATAATGGAATATGGGCTTTCATATTTTGGGCTTAAGGCCTAAAAGGATTTGAATTCCTAACCTGGAAGGATGAAATTAGACCCATAAAGTTCCATAATTCATAATGAAATTGTTGTGTAATTATCACACAAGTGTACATATCATTAACAAGTAATATAGTGAAGGGTAGAGTATTGTTCACTTGAGAAATTTTACTAAAGTTTCTAACCATTAAAAATAAAATAGTTTAATTTTACCCAAACAACTAATTAAAATATTGTTAAATAAAATTAAGATTACACTAAATAACAATGCACGAGAAATAAATAAGTTTATTTAATCAATGAGAAAAGTATAGGATTACAATTTCTATCAATACTTTATTTGAATCTGTTAACCCAGAGTTCTAATTTATTTATAAATATGTTTCGATGATCTTATAAAAATATTTCTCTTAATCAATTTACTGTATTCTTATGTACATCGAATTAAAGAGAAACTCATTAAGCTTACATTTTAATTTGGTTACTGTTGTATATGGCTCATATAATTTTATACACAGAGGCAAGTTGGCTGATGCTAGAGCGGAGCGGAGCGACGGCATCTGCCTTTTATAGGGTCCACGGATAGATAGGTTAGGGGTGCGAAGGCAACGCCCTCGCGGTATAGTACATGGGCAATTTTGTAAAATTCTATTGGGTAGGGTTAATATAAATATATGGTTGATGTAACCCTAAATTACGTAGTGAATAAAAACATCAGTCACCACTCCCGAGGATGTAGGCACATTGCCAAACCTCGTTAAATATCTGTATTGATTTTTTTTCTCTTTTCTTTGTGTTTTCGTGATGCCTTGGTTCTTAGATTCAACAACTGGCATCAGAGCTGGGTTAAGATGATGAACTCTATTGCAAAATTCGATGTGGGAAAATTTAACGGGACAGGCAATTTTGGATTATGGCAATGAAGGGTGAAAGACTTGTTGGCATAGCAAGGGCTGTTGAAAGCTCTGAATGAAAATAAACCATAGACTGTGGAAGATTTCGAATGGGAGGAATTGCAGGCACGAGCAGCGAGAACGATTCTGCTATGTTTGTCAGATGATGTTTTGTACCACGTTATAGATCTCACGTCCCCAGTAGAAGTCTGGAAGAAATTAAAGGGTTGGTATATGTCAAAGTTCCTGACAAATAAATTGTATCTGAAGCAAAAATTATATGACATGAAGATGCAAGAGGGCACAGATCTGGCACAACACATCAATTTTTTTAATCACATTATTAGTGATCTATTAAGAATTGACGCTAAGATTGAAGAAAAAGATAAGGCTATGATTTTGCTGTGTTCGTTACCTCTTTCATATGAACACCTAGTTACTACACTCACATGGGAAAATGATACAATCAGTGTGGAAGAGATTACTGCAGCACTGTTAGCCCATAACCAACGCAAGCAGAATTCCACTGATAGCACACAAAACGAAGGGCTGTATGTGAAAGGGAACCATGAACATAGAAGAAGGTAGAGTAAAGATACTGTAACCAAAAGGAACTCCAGGTCAAAATCCAAGGGCAAAAAGAATGTTCAATATCATAAATGCCAACAGATGGGGCATGTTAGGGACTGTCCAAATAAGAAGAAGCAGAATGATAAAAGGAATGGCAATTTGTCAAAATCTACTAATGTGGTGCAAAATGATGATTTAGATGGCAGTGATAGGGATTTGCTATTATTCTCTTCATGTCAACTCATGGATTCATGGATTCTGGATATAGGGTGCTCATTTCACATGACTTCTAACAAGGACTGGTTCGATTCATATAGCTCAGGTAATTTTGGTTTCGTCTATTTAGGTAATGATAAAGCTTGTGGTGTTACTGGAAAGGGACAAATTAAAATTAGGATGTATGATGGTGTTGTTAGGACGTTGTGTGATGTTAGACATGTACCAGAATTGAAAAAGAATTTGATTTCTTTAGGTGCCTTGCATGCTAACGATTTTGGCTATAAAACTCATGAGGATTGCATCAAGGTGAATAAGGGTGTGTTGATAGTAATGAAAGAGAAGATGACTACAGGGAACATTTACAGGCTGGTAGAAGAAACAGTTATAGGTGAAGCTACTTTTGCAGAATCTGATCATGATAGTACAGCTGTATAGCACATGAGACTAGGTCATCTAGGTGAAAGTGGGATGGCTGAACTTCATAAAAGGGTTGTATTAAAGGGAATTAAATGCTTCAAATTGGATTTTTGTAAGTTCTGTGTGCTTGGGAAACAGTCTAAAGTGAAATTCAAGACGGCTAGACACAAAACTGAAGGAATTCTTGATTATGTACACTCTGATGTATAGGGTCCTACAAGGGAGTTATCATTGGGTGGTTCACAATATTTTGTTACTTTTATTGATGATTTTTCTAGGAAGGTCGAGGTATACTTCACAAAACATAAATCTAAAGTTTTTGCCAAGTTCAAGATATGGAAAGCAGAGGTTGAGAACCAAACGGGCAGAAAGATCATGTATTTAAGATCAGACAATGGCATTGAGTACACAGATTCACAGTTTCAAAAATTTTGTGAGGAGTATGGCATTCAGAGGCACTTCATAGTCTGTAAAACACCACAGCAAAATAGAATTTTAGAAAGGATGAACAAGTCCTTAGTTGAAAGAGCTAGGTGTTTGAGATTGAATGTAGGACTTCCTAAACGTTTCTGGGTAGAAGCAGTGACTATGACATGTTATCTCATCAACAGATCACCACGGGCCTCTTTGGGTGGAAAAGTCGTAGAGGAAGTGTGGGCAGGTAATGACGTTGATCTTTCTAAACTAAGAATTTTTGTTTGCCAACTTATGTGCATGTTCCTAGTAACGAGAGGTCTGAACTTGATCCGAAATCAAAGAAATGCATTTTCTTGGGATATACGAAAGGGGTCAGAGGTACAAGTTCTTGAGATCCAAAAGCAAAGAAAGTGGTGATGAGCAGAGATGTAGTATTTGATGAAAAATCCATGTTACAGCAAAATAATAGTGAGAATGTGCCAGCTTCAGAAGATAGCAGTAAAAAGGTGATAGAGATAGAGCTAGAACAACATGCAAATGATGTTTAAAAACCTGGAAGTTCTAGTTCAAGGGATGAGAGATCCTCGTCAGATGGAGAGCAACATCAAAGTATAGCCACAGACAGACCCAGAGGCACGGTTAAGCCTCTAACCAAGTATGGGTTTGAAGATTTAGCTTTTTTTGCACTTACTGTTAGTTGTGGAGATCTTGTCACTTTTCAAGAGGCAATAAATAGTAAGGATAAAGATAAATGGCTAGGTGCCATGGTAGAAGAAATGGAGGCCTTACACAAGAACAAAACTTGGGAGCTGGTTGAACTTCTTAAGGGAAAACAAGCTATAAGGTGCAAGTGGGTGTACAAGAAAAAGTCAACAATATCAGAAAAAGAGGGAGAAAAATTCAAAGCTCGTCTAGTGGCAAAAGGATACTCACTGCAGAAAGAAGTTGATTATGATGAGATATTTTCTCCTGTGGTTAGACACACTCCCATTAGGGTGGTATTGGCATTAGTAGCTAGCTGAGACATGCATTTAGAGCAGATGGATGTGAAAACAGCTTTCCTTCATGGCGATTTGGAGGAATAGATTTACATGGAGCAGCCACAGGGGTTTATTCAACTTGGACAAAATAATTTCGTTTGTAGCTTAAAGAAATCACTCTATGGGTTGAAGCAATCTCCATGGCAATGGTACAAACAAGTTGATGCCTACATGATCAAAATTGGTTACAGACGATGTGAGAATGATTGTTGTGTTTATGTTAGGACACTTGATGATTATTCTTTTATTTTTCTGCTACTGTATGTGGATGATATGTTGATTGTTGCTAAGAATATGCATGATATGATTGAGTTGAAGACCTTGTTAGGAAAGGAATTTGATATGGAGGATTTAGGTGCTGCTAAGAAGATTCTTAGGATGGAGATCTGCAGGGATAGAAGCTCAAGAAAACAGTGGTTATCTCAGCGTAACTATGTTGAGAAGGTGTTGAACAGATTTGGTATGAGTAAGGCTAAACCTATCAGTACTCCGTTCGTAAATCATTTCAAACTTTCCCTGGATCAATGCCCAAAGTCAGATAGTGAGATTGAAGGTGTGGCTTTAGTTCCTTATGCTAATGCTATTGGTTGCCTGATGTATGCCATAGTTTGTACAAGACCAGATTTGGCTCATGCTGTTAGTCAGGTTAGCAAGTTCATGTCAAAGCCTGGTAAACAACATTGGGAAGCAGTTAAGTGGATTTTCAAGTATCTGAAAGGCACTATGGAGTATGGCCTTATGTTTGGCAGTAAAAAGAGTGATCCTTTAGTTGTGAGATATTTAAATTCTGACTATGCAGGTAATTTGGATGATAAAAGGTCCACAACAGGATATGTCTTTACTCTTGCAGGAGGACTACTTTATTGAAAATCAACTATTCAGTCCATTGTTGCGTTGTCTACAACTGAAGCAGAGTACATGGCAATTGTTGAGGCTGCCAAGAAAGCTTTATGGCTTGCAGGGCTAGTGAAAGAATTGCTTATTGAGCAAGGTGGAGTTAAATTGCACTGTGACAGTCAAAGTGCTATTTACTTGGCAAAGAATAAGGTTTATCATGCTAGAACCAAACATATTGATGTAAGGTTCCACAAGATCAGAGAATTGGTTGGATCTGGTCAAATATTGTTAGAAAAGATTCATACATCTGAGAATGCAGCTGATATGTTTACAAAGCCAGTTGCTACAGACAAGTTCAAGTATTGCTTGGACTTGATCAATGTTTCCAAATTCTAAACAAGCAAGTCACCCAACCTATCAGAAGCATGAGGGGTTCTAGTTCTTACCTTTTATCTTCATGGGGTATATTCGCCAAGGTGGAGATTGTTGTATATGGCTCATATAATTTTATATACAGAGGTAAATGGGCTAATGCTGGAGCAGAGTGAAGCGACGACATCTGCCTTTTATAGAGTCTACAGATAGATAGGTTGGGGGTGTGAGGGCAATGCCCTCGTGGTACAGTACAAGCATAATTTTGTAAAATTGTAGGGGGTAAGGTTAGTATAAATATATGGTTGATGTAACCTTAAATTAAGTAGTGAATAAAAATATTAGCTGCCGCTCTCGAGGATGTAGGCACATTCCGAACCTCGTTAAATCTCTGTGTTGATTTTCTCTTCTCTTTTCTTTGTGTTTTCGTGATTCCTTAGTTCTTAGATTCAACAGATCTATCCTAATACGTGAGTTTGAAACATATGTCATTTAATCTAAGTCTAAACACAAAATTCATTAGGGTTATCAAATCAATCTAATTGGTGACCAACCAATTAGAAAGCGTTATGATCAATAATGGAAAAATAACTTAAATATCATTAAATCAAGAAAAGAGGTTCAATTAATCAAACTACATATTGAGTTCCATTGACACCCTAACAAAACAAAGTTAATTCATGCTGATTAAATAAAATACAAAACATTGGAGTTTCACTATCATAAAAATTACAATAAAGATAAAAAATTAAAAGAAAGAGAAAACTAATGGTAATCAGGTCTTTGTCTTCAACCTTCTCCAATCTTTTTCTAATTGCAAAGTCTCGATGATTGCTCTCATTTTCAAAAACTAGAGAAAAATATATTGCTGTAAAGTATCTTTAGCCTTAAAAGGTTTTATAAATAGCCAAAACCTAGAAAGGTGAAACTGGCTCGCAAGTAACTTGAGTAGTTTTATTTGGAAAGCTTACCAATTGGGTCCATGTTGCTTCTTTATTAAGTTATTGTGTTTCGAAAACTTTTCAAGCTTTGAGCTTACAAAAATATGAAAAAATACTTAAAAACTATATAATTTAATTATAAAGAAAATAAATAAAATTAATATTAACTAAATCAAAAATTAATTAAATATAACTAAAAACCTTTTAGACTAGATACTTTAATGCACACAACAAGAATAAATAACTCAATTTTATAAAGTTATTACAAATCCATGAATTGACTTTGCAAAAAATTGGGTGTCTTTAAGTATCATTTAACTTGTGAAACTAAATTTGAAGACAAAATTATATAACACAGATGATAGTCCAAAGATAGAAATAGAAAAGTATATATGGGGTTTAGTCCAATTGATCTTTAAAATACAATATTTAACATGTTTGAGATTCAAATTCCAATCACCTTTATTTCATTCTCATGCTATAGCCTCTTTTATTTTATTTTATTTCTAAAAAGTTACTATGAACAAAGTCAATATCCATTAATAAAGAACTTCATCCTTATATTATTATTTTTAAAGAACAAAGTAAATATTATTTTATACGGAAAAACCCCACAAACCTTGTTATTTGTTAATTGTACATGTAGGGTTGGACATACTTTTGTTAGACTTTAATTAATTACGTTTACTAAATATGTTAGTTAACATTAGGTGAGATCGATGGTTGCTATTGATTTTGTCGGCACAATTGGGCATTACATACGGAAAAAAATCCCTAACATTTAATTACAAATTAAGACACCAATTACCTTGAAAGGTATATTATAAAAAAGCACCACTACAAAATAAAAGAACTTTTAAAGACGAAATAAGGAGATAATCAAAAGAAATACTCTCTTTATTTTGATTTTAGCGATACCGGGGATGAATGTCATTCTTAATTTAACGGTATTAGAGCGAATGTTGTCTTCAAAAGTTTTCATAGA